>PVKM010016972.1:0-26305 GCA_004027735.1 Carollia perspicillata
TTTGTGCGCTAGAATGTGGGAGAGAACTAATCCTGCTGTCTCAGCTTTTAACTAAATCTCCAAAATAGAGACATTCGGTGATAAGGAACACCGCATTTGAAAGAGTAGAACAAGACGTTACCCAGCCCTAAGACATCCAGCAACCATAGCCCCAACAGACAGAAAGGAGATGGGAGATTCACTGAACTTCAGGGGGCTCCCATATTAAATTCGCCCCGTAGTCCCACCTCCCTGGAGGTGAGAGGGCAGAACCTCTCGTGATCCAGGATAAGACTTTCCCCACAAATACCCTCCTCAAAAGCATTCCCTTTCCCCTAGTCTTGCTGCCTCCTTCACACGAGGATGTTAATTTAAAAAATCACGACACCACAACACAAGAGCTGTCCAAGGGAGAAAGGTAGAGAAAGGCGGCCAGTTCCTGCCAGAGCAGTTGGGTGGTGGCCAGTGAGGTTGCTGCAGCCAAAGTGTCTCGTTTCTCAAAAGCTCTGCTGAGAATTTATTGCCCATCTTCTTCTAGTCGAGGAAGGGCTGTTGTGAGACTGCCGGGTTGCTCGAATAAAGAGAGGAGATGGAGCAATTACGGGGGCAGCCCCTGACGTCGGGCACGGCTGGTCTTCACGGGAATTGCAGATGGCACCTGGGAAGCCATCGAGGGTCCGGGCAGATTTAAAGCTGATCTGAGTCTGAACTTCTGTTTTAGTCTGGACTAAATGGACTTGGTCATAACTGAAATAATTGAAAGTGACCAGGAGAGAAAGGTATCCAACATTGTCCCATTTTTGACAGATCGTGTTTGAAGGAGAGAAATAAAGATGTTTTTCGATTAAAGCCTGCTTCTTTGGGCCCATTTAGTAAATAAGTATATTGAGGCCGTACAAACAGCACAGTGTTTGGCATATAATAAGTGGTCAGTAGTTATTAGCTATATGAATAATCATTATTATTATTGTAGTATTATCATCTAGTACCTGGCGTACAGTATTATTATTACAGCTATTTATGTTCATTATCTCTCATTATGTTCAAATAGACCAATGCTCCATTTGTTGCATTAATCGTAGTAGGTGGGGGAAGAGCAAACTGCACGAACGTGGCTTCCTGGCACCCAACAATGCGGAGCCGCGGGCACGCGCTGGGAGCGCTTGATGTCGGCAGTAGAGCACTATGTTCATTGGTTCTGACCACCCAGTGCGGGCATGCTGGGCTGGGCTCCCTGCCAGTATGGTTTCTGACAAGAAGCAAGGGCAGCAAGGTGTAAAGCAAAAGAGAGAAGGGGAAAGAGGACATTTCTAGGTAGCCTACTATGTGCTGGGGACCATGCTGGGCCCTTTACGTTTGTTACCTCATTTAATGAGATGAGATAATGCAACTTGTGGCTTGCATTACCCGATAGAACATGGAAACATATGTAAATGTGAAATGTTTGTACAGAGAACTATGAGCCTTTTTTCTTCCATTATAATTTTTGTGTAAACATGAAACGACAAGAGTTTAAAGATGGAGCGTCCCTGGGCACAAGCCTAAGAGTTTCTAATATAATCAAAATCCTCTTATTTATTTTCTTGCCTAAGTGGCTTCTCCCAGGAGGACAGCAGTTGCCTTTCCTTATTCTGTGCAGCAGTGGTTGCAAATTAACGTCCTCTGCCATCAAAGCAGCCGTACACACCTCTGCCAAGTGTAGTTTTCTCATCCAGTAATAGGTACAGCCTAGAGACGGTGGGGTTTTAAACCCCAGATCTCGGACATTCTGGGCAATGAGCCACTCCCTCGCAGAAAGGAGCAAGGAAGGGCAAGGCTGCCATAAAACAAAACTGTGTGGTGACAGCTGCTGATCCAGATAAACTCTCCTTCGTGCTTCTAGACACTTCTCCCAATCTCTTAGCTACGGTGAGTGGATAGAAGTGATAAAGAGGAGGAAAGACAAGGTGAAGGATGGGGAGGTGGTGGATAGTTAGCAAGTTCTCAGCTTAGAGTGAGTTCAAGGTGGCATATTAGCTGGCGAGTGCCTGTGCTCTCAAATTGAGATGGGAACATGTAAGCCTGAGAAAAAGTCATGGGAATGTAGCTTTGGCGAGAGTTTTAGAATCAAGGTATATTTGAAGCCCATTAAATGATGCCCTACAAATTTAAAGTCCTATAGATACACAAACCAGCAGAATCAAGTTTAGAAATTGCTTGCGTGAAAGACAACTGGTTCTAGAATAAATGTTTCTTGACGTGGATCTTAGCCTAGTGGTACCTGGAAAGAATTTGCTGGCTTTAAAAGGTCTCCTGGGGACAGGAGGTGAATTCAGCCATAAATACATCTCCATGATGTGGCTCAGTAAAAACTCACTGTGCCTTGTTCAAGGAATGGTACTTCATTTTTTACTACTTGTGTTGAATAATTCTAAAACGCAACTATCTTTTCGATTGGTTTTTGGGTTTGCATACATGGAAAGTGGGTCTGATAAGTCCACTCAGCTCAAAGCTCATGGGATACAGGGTTAAAATCCCTTGCTTAGTGTCTCAGATTTGTCCTAACTGGCTCTGTGAGTATCATGTCCCCAGCAGACTCTGCCAGCTGCGCACTAGATAGTCACTCTCTTTTTGCCCCAACTTCAGAAACACCACTCTGCCCAGAGCAGCAATGTGTTCAGCTCCAAATACTCACTTCTCCAGACTCCCTTGCAGCCAGACTGGTACTTGTCGAATATGTCTCATTATCCTATGGGATCCCCTCAACTGTATGCGTGGTTCTAGATTTTATTCACAGACTATTACATTAAAAAGGAAATAGTCATTAACCAAGGTCCCAAAGAGATGAACCGTGGTAAATCACCTCTTGCCCATATCTTGTCCGCTTATCTGAAGGGGAGTTGCTCTAGAACTAGGAGCCATTCTAGAACCAGGAGCCATTCTAGAACTAGGAGCCATTCTAGAACTAGGAGCCATTCTAGAACACTTGATTTGTTGCCTCAAGGGAGTCCTGACACTAGATTTCTGTCAGAAGAATGAATCACAGTTTAAATTGGGAAGTTTTTAATTCAGAAAAAAAATGAGTTTTATAAAGTTTCAAAGAATGTTCACCACTGACTGTCTTTTAAAAAATGAAGCCCCCGGGACGGAAGAATCATAGGCACTTCAAATTTTTCTTTATATTTTCTTTGTTTTCCACATATTCCACAGTAAAGATGTACTCTTTAACCAGAACAGAAAAGAAAGATACTTTGGGGTACAGTAAAAGATTTTAGAGGGAAAAAATAAAGGCCTAATAAATATAATTTCCTTGGAGACTAGCATTACATAAAATAATAGTAATAAAAACAACAAGTACACAGGGTCTTTGACTTAGAAGCGTTCGATTTTCCAGTTTTCTGATGGTGTGAAAGTGATATGCATTCAGTGGAAGCCATACTTCAGATTCTGAATTCTGATCTTTTTTTGGATGAGCAATGTGTGGTACAATACTATCTCATGATGCTGGCTGGCAGCAGCAAAATGATTGTGCCCAAGTGCAAGCTAATGTTAATGTTCTGAGCACGTTTAAGGCAGGCGAGGCAAAGCCACAATGTTCTGTAGGTTACATGTATTAAATGCATTTCAACTTCAGAGTATCTTCAACTTGTGGTGCATTTATCTGGATGCTACCCCATCATAAGTCAAGAAGCATCTGTATCAGCATTAACATTTTCATCAGCTATGTTTTGAAGACCAGTTGCAATTTTCTTCTATCATGTGTGGATGCCAAATAGCTAGTGTTTTTAATGTCCAAGGATTTAATAATATGCTCTCCAAAATTCCCACATATCTAATAATTTTCCTCCTTCAGGACAGACAAGATCAATGCAGGATTCTGCTTGCAGAAATGGCTTCAGTCTTGGGACTAGAAGCAATAAGAATTGAGCAAATCCAAATAACTCCCAGCTAGCACTGGTATGACATTTGGTTAGGGAATATATCCCAAGAGAAATGTAAACTATTTGAAAACATCCTGTTACTAAAACTTGAACATAAAAAGAACAACAATTGGACTGGATTCAACAAGTTAATTCTAAGCATGAGTTTGGATCCTGTGAATACATTTTTAGCACATACTATTTTTCGCATTCTCTTATATGACTGCATCCCTACCATGTGAAGAAAGACCAGTGACATTTACGACTCTCTGAAGAACGGGTTGGAAGCAATCAGCACCCTCACTCCTGGCCTGGGATCCAGCCGAGTGAGTCACAGAATCCTTGATCCTTGCTGGAGCCTCTCATCCAACTTCCCTGCAAGGCTCACCCAGGGGACTGATTACAACCATCTGCTAAGAGCTATTCCTCTGACCAGACAAATTAAAAGCTACAAATTATCGAACAGGAAAAATACAAGTACAGCAGGGCAAAATGACCAGATCTGAAACCACGCTTGGAATTTGTAATCCCCGAACAGCTGCAAATGCATCCAGCAGAGATCTTAGAAGGTGTGGGTCAAGTGTCCAGGGCGGAGCGACCGGCCGAGGCTTCCTTCCCACTGGAGTTGGGCCAGTCAACCTATGGGTCCAGGGGCTCCGTGACAGCGTGTGACTATTATTGCAACATTTTCTCTGTTTACACTCCAGCTCTGTTTGAGAGAAGTTGTGGGAGTGCTTTTTGGTCTGGGTAGATTCTTTATTGGTGAATTTACTCTTTCAGGATATTTTTTTAAGGCAAAAGAAGTGTCATAGGAAGCCTGCAGCATATTAAGAGTTAGCTACTCTCTGGGAAAAAAAATGTAATGATTGGCTGAACACTTTGAAACATGCAACGTGTGATCAATACGTGCAGAGGGAGGATCGAGATGAGGAAACCTCAACAAGAAAGAGGAGGGTTTCAGTGTTAACACCGTTTAAAAGCCGAGCGTTCCTCTGGTAATGAACTGTGGCTACAAACCACAAGGGCTGACCGCCTATTCCCTTATCTAAAGAATAAAAAGATGAGGATGCCTAGACAAGAAAATCATTAGAGATCTTGTCTTAAATATTCCTGTACTAGAAAATCTAAAACCATATCCAGTTCTTTCTCACTCTCCTGCTTTTTCGCTACTGGAACCCAAGAGGTGAAGGGATTATGGACGGAAGTGCCTGGGACCAGGGTCGGTTCCACAAGGAAGACAAGCAGGAGCCTCTGTGTGACTGAGAGATTCCTCCTCATCTTTGTCGACGGTGGGTGCTTTGATGAGAGGGTCTGCAGCTGATCTTTTTACAGCCCCTCCCCCGCAAACCCTGTGTTAGCCACAGGACAGTCTCTCCATAAAATTTCTGGGAAATGGATTGTAATAAAGAATTTCCGTTGACCTCGTTTGTCGTTTCAGTCCTATTTTCTGTCAGTTGCTCTTTAGATTTGAGTCTTAACATGAAATTGTACACAAACCTTAGGACAGATTAAAGAAAGACAGAGAATGAGGACAGGAGAGTTTGGGACACGAGAGCATGAAGTGTGGCCTCGATGGCCACTGGTTGAACGAGGAAGAGGGTGGAGGGTGGCCTCTCGGTCTCTTCCCCTTTTAACACCCGAGCTTTGCTGCGTCCTCCCATTTCAGGGGTGTTTTTGCTTTCAGCGCCTATCAATTCAAATCTCCTCTGAAATATTGCATTTTCTATGCATTCCATCGGTATTAATCTGAAATATTGGAATGTCCAATGAAGAGGAGTTTTAAATAAAACATTGGTTAGATAAAATAGGAGACATCTCTGTGCCAGAATACTGTTGACTCTGGCTGCGAAGACATTGTCACTAGATGGCCACTCATTATGAGGAAAGTTGCTCATAAGTAAAGAAAAAGTTGAAAACCATGCTATTATAGTAAAAGAAAATATCGCTGGAATATCTGGAAGGAGATTCAATAATACATGATTATCTCCAGATGGTGGGATTGTGAGTGACTTTTATTGCTGGGGTGGTTAATGTATTTCTAATATTTTTACAACAAACTTAGATTACTTATGTTGTAAAAATTGGAAAGAAAGAAAAGATTGCATCTCAAATCATCCTTAAAGACAACTGCTCAAGCTATTCTTAAACCTTTCTGGGGGAGGCGATGCCTGACCCTCCATTTATCCATTCAAGGCTACCGGAGCTTCTTATTGACTTCACAGCCCAACTGCAGCTTCTACTTGACCCTGAATTCGTCCTCCAGTTGGTATTAGCTCCACCTCTGCCAGGCTCTTCCCAAACATTGTCTCTCCCCTGACTCTCTGGACTAGGTACAATCAGCTTCCTCTAGGTCCCTTCTCATGTCACGGGGCCGGAAAGCTAAAAGCTCCATTCCCAGACCCCTCTGAGGCCGTGGTCCTGGATGCAGCTTAGGCTCTGCAGTGAGATGCTCTTGCACGAGGATTAGACACGAGAGGAGGCAGAGGCTCTCTCCTTGCAGCCGTGCTGCCTGGCAAGCAGGCCCTGACCGGTGTGGCTGCAACAGCCCAGCTCCATCCACCAGCACGTGCGTGCGAGGTGGCTGTGGAGTGGACACAGTGGTGGCAGTAGAGTTTCTGGCAGTTTCCTGACCTCTGCATCGGTGACCTTGAAACCAAACATCCTGCCAAAAGGACCCCCTGACTTATATCTCCAGCCCTTCCAGTGGTCTTGGAAGGCACCTAATTTCCTGTGTTTCATCCCTTTCTGCTTGACACACTTGGAGTGGTTTCTTATTCCTGCATCATGAACCTTGAGAGACACATCACCCAGGCAAAGCCTACCAGCCATGCGAAGCCTGATTCAGGTCCCATCTCCTTCATGAAGACATCACTGAAGATTGTGTATAGCTAACTAACAATAACCTCACCGCATGGACTTCCCTCGATTCGAGCAGAGGTAACAGACCTCTGAGGGCCCCCTTGGATGGCCTTTACTTGTTTTCTATTTGGGGTTTCATGTTAAGATTTCCTTGAACAAAGTGTTCCGTATCAAAAAGAGCTTTGAAACCCACCAGACCATGCTTAAGAGAAGGACCTTCTTGCACAGAACACGCCATTTCTTGTAAAATCTCTTGCACGTTTCACTTAGGTCCCTTCCACAGACGCACAAACCCACCCTCCCGTTCGGGGTCCTCAGTCAGCCGGAGCAGGTGCTCGCCATCCGCTTTCACATCCTCTCCAGACTGGGCGGTTGCTCCCCACCCCTATTTTAGAAGTTGTGTCTATCCAAAGTGAAATTTTGGAACTTTCTACAGAAAGATTGGTGGTTTACATCATTTGGTGCAGAGGGCTGCAGCTACAAGGAAACTGGCTTCTAGTGAGAGCCTTCCTGGGCTCCATCCAAAAATGAGAGGTTGAAACAGAATCTTCTTTTTCACCCACATGGTACAGCAGTTCATCCATCATACGCATAAAGCTAGTAATTATGGATTTAATAGATTTCTCTGTAAATCTGAACTCGAAGACCCACAGAAATATTTTGTCTGAGCTGCAGCCCCTATAGACGTGGGAATCGCCTCTCAGTCCCCAAAGATGGAATGAAGAAAGACCAATACGAGACAAGGACTTACGTTAGCACACCTCTCACCAGAAAGTGTTCTAATAACTTTTAACCTCCGTGTAGGGAGAACACTGGGTGTTTCTGGGCATCACTATCATGACAACCAGTGACTCTTCAGGGATGATCATAATGTAGGAAGGGCTGCAGCATCTCATCTCGAAAAATGCTGAGAAACATCAGTGTCACTCTGGGCAGTGTTACACATTTTCTAGGATGTGGGAGTATTGTTTCAAGTGTCTCGGACTCTTTCAAAGCATCTAGGGAATCTTCTGTGTGAGACGGGCTTCTTTTGTCCCCACCTGCCTAACTTTCTGGGAGCTTTTGTTTGGTCCTAATTCTGAGGAGAACTGTTTCCCTCCAAAGAGGCAACTTATGTGAGTTTGCATTTAATAGGCTTGGGATTTAGGTGGCAGACACACACCAAATAACTAAGTCAATGGGTGCCAAGGGACTTGGAAGAATGTAGAAGAAAGTAGCATTATTATTACTATTATTACTTTAATTAAGTGTAATTGCTTTATTAATCCTCCTTTGCATAATACTGGGTAAAGCTAATGCGTGACTATATCTGCAATTTTCTCCACCCAGAATATTTCTATTCAGCACTTATATAGCACCTATTGGTTTATGATGCTAATATACTAGATTCATGTTTCTGTTAAAGCTTAAATGAAAGAAGTTGGAAGCCAAGTCCATTACATTACCTTCTTTATATAGAACTTTTCATCATGAAGAATCCAAACTGCTTTACTAAGTACAGCGAACCCCTTTTACAGTGAATTCCTAAGGGGCAGATACAGCACTGTTAGCTGGGGCATTTCTTCATCTGAGCATTGAATCCAGCAAGGTGGCATCAAGGGGTAAGGGGTAGATTTTAAAACCTTATAGCCCTTGGGAACTCAGATTCTGTTATCTGCCAAGATGTCTATACTGCAGAGGGAAGGAACAATCAAATTATGCTACTGACCAATTATTAGATGAAAGTTTAGACTTACAATATAAAATATGCACAAGGAAAATATTTAATGCAAAGAAAAAAAGCACCTTAATACAGTAAGTGAGAAATATATCGTATGCAGAGAACACGCTAGTAATACTGAGTATTTGATAATTAACACATTTTCTCAGGAACACTGTTTTCCTTCTTTTTAAGAGTTTATTCGAGCATAACATTCAGGAAAATGCACAAGCTGCAAATTGGCAATTCAATGGATTTTCCCAGAATGAGCTCACCTGTGTAACCGGTGTCCTGTTAGAGAAAGACAACGTTACCAGGATCTCACAGGTGCCCGTGTGCGTCTTCCCAGTTATTACCCAATATTCTAAAGGGAAAGACTGACTTTTAAGACAATAGGTGAGTTTTAGCAGTTTTTAAACTTTATGCAGATGGAATTACATGGTGTGTACTATTTATGACGGCTTCTTTTGCTCATCATTATGTCTGTTGAGTTTATCCACATTATTATCTCTCCCGCAAATTGATCTACAGACTCAGTCCTTTAAAAGTGAAACCTTTTGGGGCCTTCGTGGAGTGGGACATCTGAAGACAAGTGTCCACGGGAGGCAGAGGAGTAGAAAAGTTAGGGGCCTGGGCACCCAGGAGGCATTGTGGCCAAGGGAGGGAAGGAAGCTGTAACTGAGTACTGACGCAGAAGGCTACGGGAACGGAAACATCTTTGAAGATAAGCCCTAGCTATGTCAGTGATTTTGTATAGGGCTAGTCCAGGATCTGACAAAAGACGTATGCCAGTAACCATGTCTAATAGATCTTCCCAGCACTGGTGTTATTACTAGCAGTGGCCTCTCCCCCCTCGGATGGTATTGGCAGGCTGTGTTTCCCAGAGATGGACATGTCTGTATGTCTAGCCCATCGCATTGGTTCTTTTTACCATGTCCCTGGTGCTTTTCCACCAAAAGATTGTGGTCTGTGTTTCCTGCCCCAGAATCTTGGTGTGACTGTCTTAACCAGTGGAGTGTGGTGGAAGACTTCTGAGGGTAGGTCATAGAAAGGGTATAGTTTCCATCTCAGTCCTTGTCAGGACACTTACCCTTGGAACCCACCTACCGCGTTTTGGGGAAACCCAGGCCATGTGGAGAAACCAAGTGTTGGTGTTCTGACCCTGGGCCCCAGCTACACCTCTCGCCAGCAGGGCAGACGCTAACAGTCTCATCTGATCTCCTGTGTCTTTTTTTTTTTTTTTTCAATATAATACTGCCCATTCTAGGGAAAGAAAATGAAAAAAATCTTCTCTCACTCTTTTTACTTCCACAGTTGGATCTAAGAAACTGGAAGTTATCTCCCATGGTTCTCTGAGCAAAACAGCAGTTTTTACAACTTAGGAAGCAGATTCTGAAAAAAATTTACAGTCTCAGCCTATACCTAAAACTATTCTCCTATTGACCCAATATCAAATCATTTAAACAGCATTAAACCAAACTTAACACATTTGAAAATGGAACTCCAGATCATTTTCCTGCCAGTTTTGGATTCCTGGACATCTATTTCCTTCTCCAGACTGGGGAAGTTTTCCTTCATTATTTGTTCAAATATGTTTTCAATTTCTTGCTGTTGGTCTTCTCCTTCTGGCACCCCTATAATTTGGATATTGGAACATTTAAAGTTGTCCCAGAGGTTCCTAAGTCTCTCTTCATTTTTTGAATTCTTGTTTCTTCATTCTGTTCTGGTTGTATGTTTATTTCTTCCTTTTGCTCCAAATTGTTGATTCGAGTCCTGGTTTCCTTCCTGTCACTGTTGGTTTCCTGAAGATTTT
Source organism: Carollia perspicillata (assembly GCA_004027735.1). Taxonomy (NCBI): domain Eukaryota; kingdom Metazoa; phylum Chordata; class Mammalia; order Chiroptera; family Phyllostomidae; genus Carollia; species Carollia perspicillata. The sequence continues at coordinate 10,250 of PVKM010016972.1, forward strand.
GCTTTATTTCATTTTGGGTATCTTTCATTTGTTCTTTCATTTTTCGACCAAGCTCAGTCAGTTCTGTGAACATTTTGATCACCAGAGCTTTAAATTCTCCATCAGATAGGTTCGCTATCTCCTCATCGCTTAGCTCTCTTTCTGAAGTTTTCCTCTGTTCTTTCATTTTGGCCCTATTTCTTTGCATCAGTGCACCTGTTAAGTTGTAAAAGGGCGGGACCTTGGGTATTCACCCCAGCAGGGCCACCCTCCTTGCTGCTACAGCGCTGCCCGTGGGGGAGGGGCCAGAGAGGGAACAATGCGGCTCACCTGCTCGGCTCCAGCGCACTTTCCAACAAACTCTCCTGCGAGACTGGGAGTTTCTCCCACTGCGACAACCGCCATAGCCCACAGCCACTTCTAAGTCTCAGTTTCTCCTTAAGTCAGCCCCGCCCTCGCAGCCCGCCGCAGAGTCTGCTGCCTCGCAGAGGGTTCTCTCTGTCCACCGCCTTACAGGTCTGGTTGTTCTCTTCGACTATTTCTTTAATTCTGTGGTTGTCGGAGTTCCCTGCAGTTTGATTTTCTGGCACTTCTGTTTGTTTATTGATTTTAGATTGGTTGTTGTCCTCCTTTTGGTTGTGAGAGGAAGCGAAGGGGTTCTACCTATGCCTCCATCTTGGCCGAGTGAGATAAATGGAGACGTAAGCAACATGTTTTTTTATATTATGGTGATGGTGGTGGTGGTGAGTGTGTGCTACAGTAAGAGAACTCACCCTTGTGAGAAATAGCATTTAACCTGGAAGTTCAGTTTTCCACTGGTCTTGGGCTAGCATGTCCTCTGGGTGAGAATACATGGCTACCAATATGCTGTGGCCTAAGGGGCTCCAAAAAGCCCATGACCCTGGCAATAAACAGACCATTTGCCCCAAAATGTCATCTCCCAGGGGCCTGTCATGGTGCCTGAAGTCCCATTGGTGGGCTCAGTCCTTTTAACTCAAGGTCCTGAGGCTCCAGGGGACACCAGTTAAAAATGTAAGCATGGTCCCTCTGGGAGGGATACATTTCATTGTTGGGCACTTATGGTGTCAAGCAGTTTCTTAGTTCAACTAGTTGTCACGTTGGAAGGTGAAACACAGGATACGTACATTTTACTGGATTCCCCCCAAAACACACTTGGCTCTGGAAGCAGTGTGGTACAAATGGTAGGGGCAAGGAAGGGTATACATGGCACAGAAAAGAAAAGGGAGACTGGAAAACAAACTTCTCTCGTGAAACGTGAATGCCCCATTTCTGTCTTACCTCCTTTGTTTAATGGATTATGAGAGAGAGAGAGAGAGAGAGAGAGAGAGAGAGAGAGTGTGTGTGTGTGTGTGTGTGTGTGTGTGTGTGTGTGTAGGGGGGACATTGGCAGAACGCTTTGTGGGTGTGAGGTTCTCAATATGACCTTGTGAATACAGAAGAAAAGTTTCAGGCCATCAAAAGACCCAAGATTGGGAAGAATGCAGAGCCAGCCCACACTTTCACTAACTTTCGTGGCAAAAGCCTCTGCTGTTTGGCTGCCAAGTGTCCATTCTTCCATGCCTCCTCCTCTAGTACTCAGTGTTTTGTTAGCTATTTCTTGCCCATAGAGTCCTTGCGCTTTAGGGGAACCTCCTACTTCACCCAACTTGAGAGGTGGGGCCTGATGGGTTTAAACAAATTTCATATATCCCATTGGCTTATGGTTGGGCATGTGACCTGAGCTGGTCCAATAGGGTTGATTTTCCGAGATTTGTTTGGCATCTCTCCTTTGCTGAATGAAAACGAAGAGACAGGCCCTGGAAGCTATTACATGAACACTAGATGAAGCATCCTTTGACTTCAGCCAAAGCTGTAGCCAGCAGTGCGGAGAAGTGGAAAGAAACTGGATTCTTGAGGACAGCTTGTCCCTGCAGTTGCCTTGTGAGGGACATGGCCCCTGAAATACTCTCGTAAGTGAAGTCTGAAGAGCATAAGCATCAGCATTACCTGGGAGCTTGCTAGAAATGCAGAATCTCAGGCCTAACCCCAGACTCACTGGGTCAGAATCTGCCTTTTAATAAGACCCCAAGGTGATTACTGTGCACTCGAAAGTTTAGGAAGCACTGCAGAATATAGCCGAATCCCTTTGGCTTGAGTTTCCTGCTCCTCTCAAGGGAACAAATCTTAACCTCACAGGCTCCCTCCCTGACCCTGGGCTCCTCTGGTTCTGTGGCCTTGATTGGCCCCTTTTTCCTTCACCGTAACTATCCCCACTCCACCCCCTCTCCTTTCTTCTTACCATTTTCCATTTAGACAACATCTGGAGATGTCTCCTTTTCCCGGCTGACCTCTTAATCTATTTCTTAAACATCCAACAGATATGTAAGCTGGACCAATTCCAAATGGTTTTTAGGGCAGCAAGAGGGAGTTTTGTACTGACTAGCAAAAGACAACTTTATTATTTGTTTATTGCAAGGGTCAGAAGGTTAGCTCTTAGCACACCAACCGAGTTCATTGCAAGTGGTTTCTTGCTCAGGCCACCAGAGGTGTAGAGTTTCTGAAATACTTGGGAGACAAAGATTCATTGGTTAGTTCCATTGTTGTGTCTGAGATGCAGAGGATACTTTTTAGGCAGACGGGTATGAAAGGATCCCACTTCTCATTTATGTGGGGAGGGCGACGGTAATCCCATCAGAAAGCTTACTGATCGGGGCAGCACCTGACAGATGGCACATGCTTAATAAATGTCATATCATTGGTGCCCTCTTTAATACAGACATGACAATGATGCCCGCTTCAAGAGGGAAAGGCCATACCATTCAACCATTAGCCAATGATCCTTCCTTTTTTTTATTGTTGTTCAAGTACAGTTGTCTCCATTTTCCCACCACCACTTACTTTCCCCCGCCCCACCCACCCCCATCTCCCACCCTCAATCCTACCCCACTTTGGCTTTGTCCGTGGTTCCTTTATACATGTTCCTTGCAGAGCCTTCCCCTTCTTTCCCACGTTATTCCCCTCCCCCCACTGCTCTGGTTACTGTCAGTTTGTTCTTTATTACAATGTCTCTGGTTATATTTTGCTTGCTTGTTTGTTTTGTTGATTAGGTTCCACTTATAGGTGGAATTTCCTCAAAAAAACTAAAGATGGAACTGCCTTTTGACCCGGCAATTCCACTGCTGGGATTATATCCTCAGAATCCTGAAACACCAATCCAAAAGAACCTATGCAGCCCAATGTTCATGGCAGCTCTATGTACAACAGCCAAGTGCTGGTAGTTAATGTTCTTTCTGAAACACAGTAAGTGCTCTGCAACCCCCTGTGTGTCAGTAAGGAATAAGTTGTGATTTCTGCATTGGATTCCACTGGCCCTTGAGCTGAGACTGAGACTTGCTTTTCTCTCTGGCCCTGGGACAAACTGACCCAATGGCCTGGGCAGTCACTCTGCTCCCAGGCTTCAGTCCCTCACACTGTCAAACAGGAGACTAGACAACAGGAGTCCCTTCCAATATTCTAGGAACCCACGACTCCACTCCGGTCTGTTTCTATAGTGTTTTTCTCGGTCAGCCTCCTTAGGAGTGATTCCACTTTAGAAAACTGCATCGAGTGGAGGGCCTTACCCTGAAGCCTGACCATGAGAAATGAGAAGCAGAGCGCTCCTGAGGAGTCCTGCTCCGCCTGACGCCAGCGGGGGGAGCTTGCATTTGCCTCCAGCGACTCCTGGGACTACAAACAAGTTTGTAAAAGAGTTCAGCTCCTCGCAATACGTCGATCCTATTTCATGAACTCTAATTTTGAAATAAAAAGTCTAGATTGGAATGCGGTTTTCTTGGTCTGAAAGGACTTTGTCGACTTTAAAGATATTTTTTTATCATTCACCTAAAGGTTTGAGTGAGAACCGCCCACTGCCTCCCCAGGTCTGAAGATGCTGCCCCAGTTGAACGGGGGTTTTTCAATCCTGTATTTGCGTAATAAAACCAGTTAGCCATCCAGGACCAGCCAGCGAGTTTGCTCTGGGGGGCTGTTCATCAAGGTTATAATGGAAGGAAGAGCACCTGGTAACACCACAAAGCAGACTTCATTTCCCTTTGTAATTACAACTGTAAAATAACTTCCAAAAACCCAAATTGCTATTGAGAACCAGATAAGGCAATTCTCACGTCTCCACCTCAGTAAGTGACAGTCTCATTTCTGCTTAATTGAGCAGCAGTCAATGGCTTTTTGCTGCCAGGGTGGTAGTGTGGGCTTGTCTGTCACTGGGGTGAGCTAGTTATGACGGTGGGAGTGGCGGTGGCCTGCTGGTGACTCTGCCATCAGCTCGTACAGACCGACTCGGCAGAGTAACTTGTAATTTCTTAAGGAACGCGGAAAATAATCACCGAGAGTAGCTGCATGGCACAGTGTCTCTCTAACAGCAGGCAATTACAGACAGCGAGATAGCCATAAATGGCCCCTTCTAGGCCGATACGAAGAGAATGAGGTTGTTGTCTTTTATTTGCTGAAAAATCTCAGCACTACATTTAATCAATATTAGCATATGACGTGGTTAAATTAGACAGTTGTTGGCCTTCACACAGACTCTCAAATGCTGTCAATTACCCTCCCACATTCTCTTTCTCATTAAAAAAAAAAAGGCTATTACTACAGAAATAAGTGATTGTAGGCTAAGGGACAGCAGCTGTTTAATTTTTGTCTGAATTTTAAAATTCTGGTCAGACTGCCATTTAAAAAATCAAACGTGGAGTTAACCATATGTAGAGAACTATTTAAGTCAGAACAAAACATCCATGTATATGTTTCTTAAACGGAAATGTTACTAAATGTTTATTATTAATCTCCTTGAGTTCCAGCTGCACTGGGTCCCAGCTGGCTGTCCTTGAGCGGCTTCCTGAGGCCCGCCGTGTCTCAGTTTCTTCATTTGTCGAGTAACAAGCACAGTTCCTCACTGGGTGGTTGTGAGAAGTAGGGAATACACGTGCATGTGAAAAGTGCACAGTACAGTGCCCTGCCCGGTACGTCTGCAGTGAGTGCTCCTCCCATAACGTGTTTGCTATTATTATGAGTACACATTTTCCACTCATTGAAAACTCTCAGTTGCAATGATTAAGACATGTGATGCCAAGGAAGATGAATGCATTCTTTAGTCTTTTCATTTGGGTTAGCACGTAGTGGAACCTTTAGGTTGCAGACTGCTCCTGTAGGACCTTGGCTGGAGGGATCTTCGCCAGTGGAGACCTCAGCTTAGGGTAGGTACTGGCCATCCTCTGAGCCCGCAAGGAAGGGAAGAAGGACTAGAGAAAGTGGAAATTGTTGCAGTGAGCAAGGTCTACTGAAGGAGCTTGTATGGAATAGACTTGGTCTGGCTCGGGGCGGTGCTCAAGCCTGGATGCCCATCAGAATAACCCAGGCTGCTGTCCAACCCGTTACATCAGAATCGCTGAGTGTGGGACCCAGGCATCGGTATTTTTTTTACCTTCCCTGAGTGGTTCCAATGTGCAGCCAGAGTTGGAAACCACTGCACTAAGGCATAGGGGACGGTTGAGTGAGTCCTGAGTGGAGAACATTTGAAACAGCTGCTGCTGCGGGGAATTGCCCAAGGAGTCAAAAACAGGCAAACAGACAAAAAGAATAAATAACTGCTAAGCTATAGTGATGGACCATCTGAGATTAAGTAGCGAAACTTTGTAGAAGACCTGATAGGAATTGTTTCTCGAGGTTCCCTTGATTTGTGGAAGGAAGACATGCACTCTGGGCAGCATGGGAGAAAGGAAGAATTTGTTGGAAAGACACAAGGGTATCTCAATAGAAGCCAAAGGACGTGAGGGAGCCGGGGAATGCTAGGGGGCCTGAGCATGAAGAGGTCACGGGCCCTCTCTCTAAAGTTCTGCCATTAATAAGGCTCAAATCAAGGCCTCCATCCAATTTCAACTTCCTTGGAGAGAGAGTGATGGGCCCAGGAGTCTGTTGCTAGACCAGTCAGCTGCAGGCAGGGGACAAGGGCTGGCAGCCCACCTCTGTGTGCTAGGGACAGTTCCAAAGAACAGGGGTCATGGCGAGCCTGACGGACACACCATGAGGGGTCCACGACTTTGTCTTTCTCTAACGATGCTTGACATCTTAGCAGTGGGAGTGGAGAAGACCAACCTCAGGGGTCTCCAGGATGCACAAGGTCAAAGCAGGCATGGCAAACCGGCTATCATGGGTCAGGAAATGAACCATGAGGATAAGGAGCGATGATTGTAAGGGGAGCAAACATCTACAAAGCACTTAGGAGTCAGCTCCTGTTCTGGGTGCTTTACATGCATTGCTAACTTTACTGAATCCTCACAACCACCTCCTGAAACAGTACTCTCATTACCCTTTTCAGATGAGAGAACTGAGGCACACTGTAATTAGGTGACTATCCCAAGGTCATGCGAACCCAGAGAGTCAAGCTCCAGAGTCTATGTTCCTACGTGTTCTGAATCGCCACGCTTGTCTGAACAGATGGCAGGTCCTGGTGATGCTTACTGAGAGTGGGGTACAGGAAAAGGAGAGCGTAATAGTGATGTGGTGGGGAACTGGATCTGAAATCAGAGTCTTGGAGGGAGAACGGTTCTAAGGGATGAGGAAGCCATATTGTTGGGTGGTCAAGGTGGGTGTAACAAAGTGGACATAAAAATTTTTATTTCAAATGACTCTATCAAATGGCCCTTATGATAACCAACCTGTAATTATCATATTATTTGATGGTGATCCTAACATCATGGGTGAGCTCTGTTTTGTTGTTGACCTTTTGTTTGTAAGATGGCAGGCTCTATGAGGATAGGGATCACCCCCATTGGTGCTCTAGAAATAAGAGGGGGGTCCCCAAAACCTAGAATTTATTGTAAAATATTGTGTATTTGTTCTTACATGTTTAAATTTTAGTCATCTTCAAAGCACTCTCCATTTGATGTAATACACCTATTGAGACTTTTTTCCACTGCTCAAAACAGGTTCTGAACTTACTGATTTTAATGCCTTTTAGCGCTTCTTCCATTTTTTTTTTTTTTGTTTCACCTCTTCCACATCAGCAAAATGTTTCCCTTTGAATACTTTTTTCATCCAAGGAAACAAAAAAAGTCTCTTGGGGTGAGATCAGGTGAAAGGGAGTGTGGGGCATGGGGTCATGCCATTTTTTGTCAAAAACTGCTGAACACTTAGCACAGTGTGGGCAACTATGCTCGTAAATCACCCATCACGAAATGGGCAAACACATCGAAAGAGTCTTCAAAGAAAATTCACTGAAGCTGAACACAGCCTCTCACAACAATGCCAGCTGGTACACAGATACAGATGAGTTCCTAGAACACTCACCTGGTGGGGAAAGCCTGTACAGTAAGGGACCTGCCTTCCAGAAGATAATTCCATTTGTGGGGGGGGGTCCCCCATTGTGTTCTCTTAGTGGATCTAAATTGAGAGTTTATTTCCTTCTACCTCCATTCACTGGTGTGGAGTAATTAGCCTGATGAAAGAGAAATTTACTAACCAAGAAATTCTTCCCCTCCGTACTCCATGTTCTATTAATTCTGTCTAACTGTTCCTGCAGTGATTCACTACCATTGGGACCATGATTTAATTATGCAAAGTGTGACAGATCATTTGAAAGTTGTTAGTTGCTGAAGAAGCACATTTGTGATGTGGGGAAAAAAATCCTTTGCATTTTGCTAAGTTTCATACCCTCTATGAACACTCTGTAGCGGGAAAGGACATAAATTCTAAATGATTACCCTGCAGATTTATGAAATGTCTCAACTAGATGTGACAATGAGAAAGTGCTCAACTGTTTCCAGGGCAGAAAAGGAAAGTGATATGCTCCAAGACCCTGACTCCATTGCAGGTGCACAGTATGTAAATGCCTTACCTTCCTGCGGCACCCAGACTACACCCACCAGCTCTTCTCTTCCACACTGCAGCAGAAGTGTAAGGTCATCCTGATGACCCGCAGGTCACCTGTGCTGGGAGGTGCACACTCTGGCACTCAAACACCTCTGGGGATAGTAAGATCAGGTCTAAGTCTATGCATGGAAAGGAATAGGCTCTGGCTCAGTTTGTTGACCGAGCCATCTTCTCAGTTGCCGTGACGCAATCAGATGTGCCAGAATGTTTTGTTTCTCAAAGTGCTGCGGACCAACAGCATTAGCATCTGCTGGGAGTGTGTTAGAAATGCAGACTCTCAGGCCCTGCCCCAGCTGGGATGAAGCAGAATCTGCAATTTAATAAGATCCCAGAGGTTCATATGCACATGAGTGTCAGAGAAACACTGGCGTAATACGCTGATCACTGAAGAGCTCTTTAAGGGCGGATTCGTGCCATTTGTCCATGCTCAGTGTAGTTAGTATAGAAGCTCAGTCAGTTGTTTTGAATAGGGTTATTTATATGCAAAGGCACATATTTTGAAAGTATTGGGGCTTCTGAAGCATGCAAAGTGGCTGTAGAATAAAAGAAAAGCAAGGAAGTCTCTTTAGTGTACTTCTTCAGCTTGTATTTATCGAGTCCTTATGACATGCCAGCTATTATTCTAGACACTTGGGGTACAGTGATGAGCAAGACACAACAGTGCCTGCTCTCAAAGGGCCTGCCTTCCTCGGTACACCATAAATGAGTGGTAAGAATTTCTCTTTTAACTAAAGGTGAATAGAACCTTTCGGTTATCGGATACTGGAAACTCAACTGCTCTTTCCTAAAAATTAAGAAAGTCACATTATTTTCATCTGTTCTTCCTCATTGTTTTTTTTCTCTCTCTACCTATGAGAACAGAAAAAGGCATGCTTCTTAGTCATTTCCCTTTTGGCGGCAATGCCACTTTTTAGTTGTAGTAAAAGTCTGAACAGAAGTTTATCATGGCCCCTTCAGACTTTGAACATTTCTCAGCTTCGTGGCTCTGTTTCAGACTCACCGCAGGCCCCAATTTTGTATCTCACAGATTACAAGTGGATAACCACTATCGGTTTATTATCTCAGGGTATTCCTTCTGGGACAGTTGCATGTCTGACAATCACAAGAAAGAAGAAATTGACTCAAACATGTCCTTTCTTTTTTTCACCTTACCTCCCAAATCTTGGGACCTGAAACGTGACACCTGAATTGAACACATTTAGTGTAGTTTTTCCTTGGCGAGAAGACAGGGAATCCATCTTTTCACAAACATGGTAGAGAAAACATCTAGGTTTGGGGGGCCACTTATATCCTTTAAAAAATTTCTCTCTGCTTAAACTGGCTGCTTAGATGGGGTTTCTGTTGTCTGCAACTGAGAACACTGACACAGCTATCTATTCAGATGGTTCTGATTATTGTACCGCAGTAATCCTCAAACCTTTTGGTTTCAGGATCCCTTTACTTAAATATTACTGAGGATTCCAAAGAATTAATTTTTATGTAAATATATTCATATTCACCATATTAATGTCTTTTAAAATTCTAAATGTCAATAAATTAAAAATTAAAATAAAAAACTCATTTCATGTCAATATTAATAACATTTTTATGAAAAACTACCACCGTTGCTGAAACAAAACACAAATGAGAAGAATAACATTTTCTTTATTTAAGCAAGTCTCACTGATTATCTAAGTAAATAGAAGTCAGCTTAAATTTTATATCTTCTATATTTAGTTTGTTGCAATACATTGTTTGGTTGAAGTATATTAAAAATTGGTTTTGCATAGATATCAATAGCCTTTCAGATAATGGGCATTCTTCTTTGATACTACACCAAAACTCAACAAGTAGCACTTTCTTAAATGTCATTTGCAATGCAGAGTCTAAACCCGTTATCAATGACCTTTTCATACACACTTACATTAAAATTAATTGATATTCTTTTGGTTTGATTGGGTCTTTTACTCATACATAGTTTTGAAACATCACATACTGGTCATGTGGAAAATGTACTTTCAACATTTATTATATAATGTTTTAAAAATCACACCCAACCCTATTATATTATCTCAATTTTTACTTGAAAGACTAAATTTTATCATTGGCAACAAATACTGTCACTTGTTTTCCTTAAAGTGACAGTCTCATTTTGTTCACTTTCAGAAAGAAGCCTGCAAAACTCCCAAGTCTGACTTGTTTTGGGTTGTTCTTTCAGGTCGAAAGTGGCATTCCATGAAAAAAGTGCTAGTTCAACTTACAACTCAGTTGCCTGAGCACCTTTCTTCATGACAACTGTCATACCCTGTTATGTAGAAGTGCTTGAGAACTTCCTATGTCATCACACGGAATGGTAAAAGAATGTGTAGTCAATCATTGGATTTAATAAAACACAAGTTTTACAGCATCACCCAGGACATTCCTAAGCAAAACAGACTTTTTTTCCTGCAAGTGTGTGGTGGTAAAAAACATAGAATGACTATTCGTGTAATTTGGTGCCAGTACCAGAATCCTTATTACTGCTTTCATAACAGTAGTGCAAATGTCAACACTGAGAAAAAGGCAAAAGAGGTCTTAGTATTATTATGAAAGTAACTTTGACCTTGCAGACCACCCCCAAAGGTTTTTCAGGACACCCAGGAGCGATGAACCATACTTTGAAAACTGCTGATCTCCGTAAAATGCTTAACACCAAGTTGTGAGGTAGTGAGTACTTAAAAAATAATAACTATTATTAGCTTACAAAAGGAGGACACAAGAAAGCCAAGAACACCCAAGGAGAAGGTTCCTTTGCCTACTCCCACATAGAAATAGTTGATGTTATAGACTGAAGTGTTTCCCCTGAAATTCACGTGTTGAAGCCTTAGTCCTTGATGTGACTATATTTGGAGATTGGCCCTTTAAAGAGGTAGTCGAGGTTAAATGAGGTCATAAGGGTGGGGCCTTAATACAATTGGACTGACGTCCTTATAAGGAGAGGAAGAGATACTGGAAAGGCACATGCAAGGAAGGAAAAGCCACAGGAAGACATGGTGAGAAAAGAGCTCTCTGTGTGCCAGGAAGTTCCCATGAAAAAACCTGCCCTGCCAGCACCTTGATCTTGGACTTCCAGCCTTCAGAACTATGAGAAAATATATTTCTGTTGTTTGAGTCACCCAGTCCGGGGTATTCTGTTATGACCCTTTCAGATGCTTGAACCATGAGCATTAACCAAGGCACTGAGTCCAAAAGCCCTTGGAAGGAGGCAGCTTCCTGTTCAGAGCCCACTACTCTGTCCCTGAAGCATCTTCAAACTTGCACCCTTGGGCAAGAAAATACAAAGATTATGGCTCAAACTGTAGGAGTTGCTCTCCCCGTGCCATCCCTCTGACCCCACCGCATGCACTGTGTCCCCGAGAAGAGGATGACTTCCTCCGGCCAGTAGCTGGATCTCCAAGCCAGAGGGCTCTTCCTGGAACCAAGCAAATCTCTCTGCCAGGAATCAACAACCCCTTCCCCAGCGGCCTTCAACCACAGACTTACAGGAGTTAGTGTCTAAGTACCCCAGAGACCCACCATCCGGAGGGCTGGTTCTGAGGCGCATGTCCTACATCATTCCCCAGACTCAGCTCTGGTCACCCGCTATGACACTTGGCATAATCACTTGCCCACGACTGGCCACCTTCCCTGTCTTACTTCCCCTTTCCCCTACCAGTGTTGCCTGCCACTCCCAAATAGATTACTTGCATTTGAATCCTTGTCTCTGGATCTATCTCTGGGGAAGCTCAAACTAAGACACAAAATGTCCTAAATTATGTAAATCAGTCTGGACTGAAGAGTCCACGGAATGCCTCGGGTCAGTTCCAACTCTGCCCTGAACCATGAAAAATAAGAGGAATTTGAACCAAACAGGGCATATATTCTGACCACATCTCGTAGGTGCTGGAATGAAATTCAGTTTTGAATCTGCTGTCCTCATTTTACTAAGATCTCTGAACAGAGTTGCCTTGCTACAGTATCCTCATTAAGCAGCTCTTCCCCCTCCAGGAAGTCAGGAACCTGTATTATATTTTGGGGTGAAGGTGAGGCCATCTCCAGAGACGAGCAAAATTACTTCACGCTTCCGAAAGCCAATAAATACAGTGTAAGTTGGTTGGGTGTGTATGAAAACTGGGGAGGGGGAAGCAATCCAAGATGAGAGTGGTCGGACAGCTCTCCGTCTTTAGGAATGTGGGCTCCGGGTAGTGTCTGACCTAGGAAAGGATTTTAGAGAGTGTTCGCCTGGTTTTATGACTAATTAAGTGCAAGAAAATATCTAAAGTCAATAATAGAGTGTTGTAAATGCCGAAGGAAGAAAATCTTTAAAACCTTTTTGTGTGAATTTTGTCCAATTTTCCATTTCTGCTCATTGTTTTCTGTGTCTCACTAAGTGAAGCGTACTTGTTGTTAGGCATTTTTACAGCAGTTCCTTACTTTCTGAAGTGTGTTGCCATCTTTTTTTTAATCAGTTTTCCCCACAGCGGTGGCAGGTTAGGTCAATATCATTTTCCCTGTTTGAGGAAGAGAAAAGTCAGGTGAGAAAAAGGGGAGATGTCATTGACTTAGGTCAAACAGGAAGCTACGAGAAACACTGACTGACCTACCAGCCTGTGGTGGCTCTAGGCCCTGTGTAAACAAGTTCACACAAGTCCAGGTACTTCATTCAGGCAATTAAAACCTACTAAATTGGAAAATAGAAAGACCAAAAAAATACTATCACTGCACTCATGATGTGGCTATTATTCAGATATTTGTGTCATAAATTGGGATGCATATTAATTTTCTCCTTGACATTTCCTACCGTCATCTCTTCATCTATCCATTTTCTCCTCAGATCAAACCTCATCTCTTTCAGGAAGTTCTCCAAGATCATGTCAGTCTTCAAAAACTGACCTCTCCACTCTGTGTCCAAAACCACTTTGTCTTCCTCTCTCAAGTGTTTTGCTGTTCAGTGCTGTTAGCCCAGTCCCTGTCGTGATCTCTGGCACACAGGAAGTTTAATATGCAAGGGACTGAACAAACATGGTGTGTGTGTGTGTGTGTGTGTGCGCGCGCGTTTGGGAAATGGGGAGGGGGCCCCAACCCCAACCTTATGTATAACTAACCAGCAAAGGCAGGCAAAGTCTCAGGGACAGTTAAAATATTCCTTGAAGAGAGAGAGACTAGACTGCCATAGTCCCAGTGTGCCTTTTAGGGACAACAGAACCACATCACTTCCTGCACATTCCTGACAAGATTAATTCTATTTTTGACATTTTGATTGTCCCTCACTGTCCTAGCACTTGAAAATATTACAGCAGAAGGCTTGAGAATGAGCCAGCCTGCTCTGTTGAGCACCCAAGAGAAAGGGCTATTTCACTAGGTCCCATGGGAAACAGAAACCAGCGGAAGGCTGCACTGCAGAGGCCGACTGCCTTGTGCGTGCTAGCACGTACATGTCGGCAGAGCTCAGTCACATTAAACAGGTTAGAACTCCTTTATTTCCCTGGCTCTTAGGCTTGCATGTGGCCACTAATCATTCACTCATTCACAAGTGTTTACTGAGCAGCTACTACGTGCTAGGCATTAACCCAGGGACTGGATGCATAGAACACAATTACTCCACATCACCAATGTTGCAGGTATTCTTCAGAATTTGTGATCCACTGATGATGACTTATTTTTCCAGAGCTGTTATATGGGTTTCATTGTTATTATATAGTAGTAATTATTGTCGGTGATAATAGGTATAGATGCATGTGCCTTTTGAACTTGATCTAATCTTCCTGCATTACTAGTGGACACGCCCTGTTGCCCAGTGGAGGAAAGGCAGCAGGAAAAGTCATGTCCCAATCTTGGTCCTCAGTTTCCTTAGCTGAAACATGACAGTGACCCAGCAACCAGCAAAGCCACCACTTTCAGCAGTAGCATACTAAACTCTTAACCTTGACTTGACAGTTTCTCAGCTGATCTGCCCTTTCCTCGGGGGCCTCCCTCTAACCCACTCAGGGCATACTTACATTGACTAAGATAAAGAAACCACCGTGCTGGGTGCTTCTGCCCACTGAACGCTTCATTATAACCCAACAGGAAAGAAGTATAAGCTAAACAAATGCTCACTTTCCTTTTCTTCCCCCACCCATCAGTCTCTGTCAGCCTGATGGAGAAAATATGGCTGTTAATAGCCTACCATGGAATAAACATTTGCATAAGTGTTACCTCAGAGCCAATAACTCTAAGCTAATTGGCTGATGGTGATTAAAATGATTAAGTGATTGTAATTTATATGATTAACCAATTAAACCATTCTCCAGTGATTGGCTCAGGGTAGGCCTCGAGATGTGTGCTTGTCTCCCAGCATGGAGGCCACGCTGAACAGTGTTAAATGTTCTCTCAAGTGCTGAGCTGCTCCTCTGACCAGCAGGGAAAAGGTTACACACTGGGTAGTTGAGTTTATCATCTTAATTGAGTGGCTACTAAAAACTCTGCGCCTGGCACAAAAAAAGACAGGCTGTCCAATGATTCTTTAATGTGGAGGGGCGGGGTGGGTGTGTTGTTTCCCAGAACTATGATTGTTATTTGAAAGTGCCCACATTCCACTAAGATGAAGGAAAGGCGTGATTAAGACTTCGATCTCGGGAGCCATGTGGCTGGCTCCAGGCCTGGTTCTGTCTCTCACCAACCATGTGGTGTGATCAGGGTACTTAACCTTTTTAAGCCTGTGATTCCTCTCCTATAAATAATATTATCTACTTTAATAGCCATATTAAGGTTATTATGAAGATCAAATTAGGTTATGGATATTATTCTCCCAGTAAGCATTAGCAGCCGTTGTTATTGTCATTTGTTATGATTTTATTATTACTCCACTAGACTATAAACTATTCTTGGTGTTCGGTGAGGTGCCTGGCACACAACAGGTACTAAGACTACAGTAATCCTCCTTTGCCCACAGTTTTGCTTTCTGCAGTTTCAATCCATAACATTAAATGGAAAGTTCCAGAAATAAACAATTCATAAGTTTTAAATTTCATGCTATTCTGTAGTATGATGAAATCTCACGCTATCCCACTGCGTCATCCTACCTGGGATGTGGAGTGCGTTTCTGCCGTATGCCCAGTAAATACAATATTTTGCGAAAGACCACATTCATATAACTTTTATTACAACACATTGTTATAATTGTTCTATTTTGTTAGTTATTGTTATTAACCTCTTACTGTGCCTAATTTGTAAGTTAAACTTTATTACGGGTATGTATGCATGTATGTATAAGAAAAAACATAGTATATACACTCTCTGCAGTTTTGGGCATCCGCTGGGGGTCTTGAAAGGTATGCTCCTCAGATAATGGAAACTACTGTACGTGCTGATGATTGAAATGAGAACAGTGGACACCCCACTGAAGGCATACATACGGGCACTTTTGAAAATGCTTTACATTCGTTAACCTGAGGAGTCCTTACAGCCACCCCGTAAGGTGTGTCGTATTATCTTCCACATTTTAGAGGAGCGGAAATGCAGGGAGAGGGGGAAATGAACTCCCTCAAGGTCCCACCCCTACTGACAGGAGGACTTGAGGGCGAGGCCTTCATTAGGGCGCCTCCATTACGAACAACTAGGAGGACGCTTAGACATTTTCCCCATCCAAGGTAAAACGTCACTGGCAGATGGAGATAAGAAAATCGTATGGTTCCTTCCATTTAGAGGAAAAAACACACTGGGGTAATTTGCTCGATAACACATTTCAGGGACTTGGCAAATTTGGTAAATGCAGTAAGCCAGAAACAACGTGAGTTCTCAACCAACGAGACAGGTAGGCAGAAAGCAGAAATCAAACATACTCTTTGTTAATCTGTTGGGTAAACTCCAGTTCACTGTGATATATAGCATGTCCACTTCATCACTCCTCACTCCTTGGCCTTCTACCAGCAACCTTATCTTCTGCCCAGGGCTTCCCAGGCTTTTAGCCACTGGGAGATCCAAGACATTCAGCTAAGACCTGTGGCTGCTGGTTTTCCATATACAGTTGCTTAGGAAGTGGAAAGAAAGGCGGATAATTGACATCCCTGTTCTGGAAGTTTCAGGCAACATTCCAAAGGCAGTTACTTGTGGATGTCTCTCTCCCAGGCCTTTTTTGGTTAATCCTCTTCAGTCATTAAATGTCAGCATAAGGAAGTG
>PVKM010016973.1:0-26330 GCA_004027735.1 Carollia perspicillata
AAAACATTTATATAGATGTAGAATTAATACTACCCATGTATAATGTGCATCTTTATTTTTCTCTCAAAAATCTGGACAAAAAATTGTGCATTATACATGGCAAAATATGGTATTTAAGAAGAAGAAGATCAAAACTATGAACATTAAAATAGTGACAAATTCACGATTATTGACAACTGAATGTAAAGAACAAATGAAGTTAACGACCAGAACACAAACAGAATCACAGACATGGAGGTCATTTGGAGGGTTACACTGTCTTTAAGGGAGCCTTCTCTTAACTTCCATATAAGGAATTATACATATCAAATGATACTATTCTTCTCATAAAAGATTTCTTTCCAACCCAGAGTTTTGCTGTGAAGACTTTAAGAACTACATGATAATCAGATAAAAGGTCAGATCTATTACCAAAGGTATATATTTAATGCTGATAAGTGAAATTAAATCTACAGAGCTGAGAAACTTAAATGCTTAAAAACCTTCTCAGCTCTAAAAAGCTTAAATGAGTTTATTTAGACAATACAGAGGGCAAAATTAATTTATTAGAATTTTATTCTAAAATTGCCATTATTTTTTTCATGAAAAACTTAATGCTCAAGAATGGTTTTAAAATGTCAAAAAGGTGATTAATTTAACAATGTGTTTTAGGTCTTTTATCAACAATGAAATTTTTGTTTTTCAGTAGAAGAATCTGAAAATATTTGTTCTGGGGCAAGATTTGAAAAATATACCAGTTTTTAAAAGCATGAGATAACCTCAGTTCATATCACTAAAAAACAAAAAGGATCTATATTAAGGAATTACACTGGTAATCTTTTGTGAGACAACAGTATTTTAATTGGTATTTTTAAATTGTGTTTTCTAATTTTTAAAAATCACATTTATTGACCCTATAACAATATAAAGGTATCACAACATAAAAACAGAGAAGATTTTCATGCAGAAATATAAATATTGAAGTTATATTTTCTAATACCATGTTTAGGTAAAGGTATCTTTAGTTTTTGCTTTTATTTTCAAAAAAATTATAATACATGATTTTATATTCAGCCCAATAATGCTAAGTATGAAGGCACTGAAAAGCTTCCACTAATACAAACTTCTTGAAAAATAAATTGATAAAAGTACTTCACCCATTGAAAATCCATTGATAACATAAGCCCTGATAAAAGGGAAGATCTAAAAGAGTTGTCTTTCAGCATTTGAGACAATATATTAAAATTAATGTCTAAATAAATATATTTATGGTGTAATAGTTACTTCAAATACAAAGATAAAAAGAAGATGTATAAGCAAATTTATAATAATTACCTGAATTTAAGTATTCAGTTTACTACAAGTCAAAGTAGCTTATTTGAGACAGAAGGAACAGCATGTTAAATTCCTTATTTTTCATGGGTAGTGTTACTTGATGGTGTGTTATTCTTGAAATTGTTTTCTCTGCAAAATAAGGGCTCAAATAACCTTTTAGACTATTTCGAATCAATATTTTATAGACTCAAGACACTAAATTTAACATTACTGTGGATGGAGAAAATATAAGCTTGAAAAATTTAAAGATTTAAAAATCAAAAGTATCAAGGTAATATATTGACTAAAAGTCACTGAATTCTTTGATAAGTGTTTGTGAGACTGATTAAGTCATAAGCCAGTTTAATACAGGTTTAGGTGTGGAAATATATTACTATCTCCCAGATCCAGATGATACATTGAATATGTAGTGGACCTGTACCACCTGCACTCACTTCTCCAATTTCCTTGAAATGAAAATAAGATATGAAATGATTAAAAATGATATATATTTATTTCTATATATAGGTATATATACTGGTATATATTACTGGTATCCATATCTATATATCTATATATCTATATATCTATATCTATATCATCTATATCTATCTATATCTAATCTCATTTACAAAAGTAACACAAGCAGAGGTGCTTCACTATAGGCAAAGCAATGCTTAGATGACAGAAAGCAGACAAGATCTGAATGAATAATGGGAACCAGCTCTAAAGCAGAGTCTGGAAAATACTGTTCACAAGGCCTAGGGTGTTGAACATGTACCTAGAAAAGGAGCAGATATCAGGATTATTGTTGAGCTGTTACAGCAAAACCTTGTAAGAGTGTCAGCTGTTCCCCATTCCCTTGCCTCTTCCTCAAGTACATAACTGCATGTGGATAATGAGTTTGTGGTGCTTGAGTTGAAGAGGCTGGGACAAGCCCTCTATTCCAGCAATCATACATTACTTAAGATGAGTGTGAAAAAACTGTAAAATTCTTTCATTTAAAACTATAAGTAAAGCTCTGGCTAGGTAGCTCAGTTGCTTAGAGCATTGTCTCTATACGCCAAGGTTGAGGGTTTGAGCCCTGGTCAGGACATGTAATAAAGAATCAACTAATAAGTGTTTAAATAAGTGAGACAACAAATCAATGTCTCTATCCTCTCTTTTTTCTTCTTTTCTCTCTCTAAAATCAATAAATACAAAATTTAAAACTGTAAAATAAATTGATGATTACATAACTAGAACTAAATGGAGAGGTTTGCCATGGTCTCAAATATGATGACTTAATATTAAGAAGTTAGTTCTCCAAATTATTTTTTAAATATTTTATTTAATTATTTTTAGAGAGGGGAAGGGAGAGAGAAAGAGGGACAGAACCATCAATGTGTGGTTACCTTCCACGTGCTCCCCACTGGGGACCTGGCCTGCAACCCAGGCATGTGCCTTGACTGGGAATAGAACTAGTGATTCTTTGGTTCACAGGTCAGCACTCAACCCATGAGCCATATCAGCCAGGGCTAGTTCTCCAAATTAGTTAATATAAGTATAATATAATTAATATGCTATACTATACAACACTTTAATACAATTAATTTAACCTCAGTCAAAACTTACCTTGATTTTTCACTTAACCTAATAAATAAATTGTAATACCATCATAAAGAAATTAGCATGAAAGAACAGTACATCAAAGCATATGAGACCACAGAAGGTATATTAAATACTCCGTAAATATTCTTTCACTGAAGGTAAAAGTTAATAAATCTCTTTTTAAAAGTTTTGTGAAGGTTAATTGTGATAACATATTTGGAAATACTTTATATTCCATTAAACTGTTAAATGTATTGTTTTTAGAGTAATTGAAGTCATGGTTATGTTTATCAGTATTAGAGTGTAGGCTATAAAATAGGAATTGTATTTGGTTTTTAAAAACACATGTACATCTGAAATATTTTTATCAACTGTGTCCACTCCTAGATACCATCCACAGGTGTTAAGAAAATATCAACTTGAATAAGGCCCAGAGTTAAAACGATAAACTCCTTCATGGGTAGGTATTTAAAGTACAACAGAAAAAGTATAAAATTATCTTATTTCTTTATTTCCATGTGGAACAATTCATCACAAAAGTTATGTCTTTACAAATTGATCTAGCTAAGGCATAAATAAATACATAAATAAATTTTTCTTAGGTATTCATAAAAGTTTCAGAGTACATGATTTACAAGATAAATTATAATAGTGGAATAATTTATTCTAAGCACTATATTCTCAATAATTATAAACAAGCTTTGGGATTTAAGAGAAAATAATATATCACAATGAATAGAAAGGAAATGATTGGTGAAGGAAATAGACATGCAAGTCCAGGAAGCACAGAGCATCCCAAACAAGATGGATGCAAAGAGGCCCACTCCAAGACACACTGTAATTAAAATGCCAAAGGTTAAAGATAAAGAGATAATCCTAAAAGCATCAAGAGAGAAGACTTAATTACCTACAGGGGAGTTCCTATAAAATTGATTTCTCAAAAGAAACTTTGCAGGCTAGAAGGCACTAGCAATAAATATTCAAAGTCATGAAAAGCAGGGACCTATAGTCCAGTTTGGTCTACCCAGCAAAGCTATCATTTAGAATGGAAGGGCAGATAAAGAGCTTCTCAACAAGGAAAAAATTAATGAGTTCATCATCACCAAATCATTTTTGTATGAACTATTAAAGGGACTCATTTAAGAAAAAGATGATCAAAACTATGAACAATAAAATAGCAATAAATACATATCTATCAACAACTGAATCTAAAACACAAACTAAGCAAACAAAAAGAACAGAGACAGAATAATAATTATAGAAAACACTTTGATGGATGTAGGATGGGAGGGGGTTGTAGCGGAATGGATGAAGAGCTGAGAGAATTAAGAAATACAGATAAATAGGTAACAGAATAGTCATGGGGATATAAGGTACAGTATAGGAAATGGAATAGCCAAAGATCTTGTACATATGACCCATGGATACAAACAATGGTGGGGGAATTGCTTGAGGGAGAAGCGGTGCTAGGTGAAGATGGGCAAAGGGGGAAAAATCAGGACAACTGCAATAGCATAATCAGTGAAATATTATTTAAAAAGTGATTGGTTTTGTGACTTTACATACATTTATGTTTCATGTACGTTATGTTTACTAATGAAAATATTACTTCTGATTCTAATAAAAATCACTTAAGTTTTTCTTAAACATAAATGATTAAAAATATTATACCAGTATTTTCTAAAAAAATCTTTTTACATTCTTTCTCATTTTAAAATCACAGTTATAATCTAGTGTTTTACAACTTGTTAATCATTGTTCTACATATTTATATAATGTTAGAAAGCAGCATTCAAGTTCCTTCATGGTCTTGCAGAATTGTATCAATGATGTTTATTATCTAATTTTCAATACCATGGAATCCATATAGCTTAGTGATTTTTTTAGCCTTCCATGTTTAAAATGTTTACATCACTTTTTCCTTCATCACTGTTCAGCCTGTATATTCAAATAGTAATACTGGATTGCTGCATCATTTAAAAAGTAAAACAGGTCTTGTTAAGCATCTATCTTAAAAGCAGGTCAACAGCATGGCAATTTTGGTGTTATTATAGATTTCATATGCTGTTCATCTATTAATGGACTTGGGACCTTATGTCCTGAGTTTTATGTTTGGGATATTTGAAAAACCTTTTTCTTACTCCCCTATTTTTTCTTGTCAGCATTTTATTTCTGTTGACCCATTTGCTATAGTTTTCACTAATAGACTCAACTTCATTTTTAAGAAGTCACTTATTAAAATTTAGAGTCAGTTGTGTTTTATTTTGTGGTTTTACAAGCTTGTAAAATCCTATCCTAAAACACAGATTCAAATAACATGTAGTTGGTCAAAGGAAGGAGTAAATGAATTGTCCAAAATTTTATAAAAATTTAAAACACCAATAGGTTGTGTTTATGGAAGAAATTTAGATTGTTATCAGATAGACCAATTATTTCTAATATTTTTTTATTTTATCATAGATTTTAATCAATGCTCTTATATAGATAAATTGATGGTGCATATATTTCTCACAATAATTAAACTAAAATTTTTATTATCTTCTCATAAATTTCATGTTGATTAACCACTAAGTTTCCTTTGAATAGTCCTTCTTGCTCTGGTCTTGTATTTTGCATTTTAATATAACATGTTTATTTGTATTAAACTAGCTGAGCATAACTTTTTTTCTAGCCAATTGGTTTCCCTTATGCTATTAACTAAGTCTTTTCCTAAGCTTACACTGGTTTCCCTTATGCTATTAACTAAGTCTTTTCCTAAGCTTACACTTTCTCTATTATAATATTACATGCAAAATTCTTACTCTTCAAAGCCCATTTCAAACACCAATCTAAAATTATTCTTCTATAATTCAATCAGAAAATATATCCATTTATTTATTCACATGGCATTTATTTCATCAATTTTTATTCATTACAGATTAGTGTTGTATTAAAATTTCTATATATAGTCTATTAATATTCTGATTACTTATAATTTGTTGTACCATGATTTACCTACAGTTGTAATTCTCAGAGGAATTAACACAGTATTAAGAATAAAGAGTAGAACATCTGGGTGATTAATAAATTGAAAATTATATTAAGTTTTGCAAAGAATATCAAACAAAAATTTGGGCCTCTTACACACTAATGATTTCTACTTTTTTAGACAATCCAAGAAAATTGATAGCTTTGATATATAATGCATTTAAAGTGCTGATATTCTTAAATATATTAGAGGGAGTATTTTTTCTTTACTATTTCTTGATATGGAAGATACGTAATTAGCCTTTCCAAAGCAGATAGTGACAGACAATTTTATTGAAGTTGCTGGTTTCATCTTGGGGAAGAAAGAAAAACTGGCAATACTCTGGAAAAGTTAGACTGGACTAGTTGATTCTTTAAGGTAACCTAATTTGTGGCAAATTAGAACACTTATCTGTTAGACATCAAGACTGTTTTCAACCAGATATGTGACATCACAGCCATATGTAATTTAATCATGTTGTCAGTCAAAGATCTCATTAGCAGAGAGAATTGCTAGATTTATGTATAATGAAATGTGACATTGACAGCTGAACTGCTCTTTCAAACAACTTATCCATTCCCGCTTCTCAAATTTGCTATAAAGTAGAAAATCTCAACTTCAGTGACTCAAAAAAAATCATTCTTTCAATTTCCTGCACTTTTTTTGACATTGCATTGCACATTTCCAGTTTTAATAATGTATTTTCACCAGTGTCCCACATATGGAAACTTAACAATGCAATTATATCATTTTTAGCTGTTACTTTTCACTCTTAAAAGAGAGGAAGGAATGGAAAGGAAAAGAGGGAGAAGGAAATACAAGAGGAATTAGCAATCAGTCACAATTCTGTTAACTTAAAACTTCCACAAGGGAGAAAATTGGCTTCCTTCAATGACTGACAATGTGTCTTGCAAGTGCCTTAAACACTTTATGCAATTTAATTTTCCAAAATTATACAATATCAGTAGTTTCACCATTTTATAAATAAAAAAGGATCTGAGAAGTTTAATAAATTTCTCAACATTAGAAACATGAAAATGGTGCAAAGAAAATTCAGTTAGCTCCTTGGAGATTCTACTTCTCCACCATCCTGCTTCCAAACCATAGAAAGGTCATGTTCCACACTGAACTGGACTCTATTCTTGTATAAAGGCATTTATTTGAACTTAAATGTCTAACTTTATTTAAAAAATTTATTTTGAAATTACAAATGTATGCATGTATGTATGTATATATTTACTTATTTTATGGCATGCTATTGTTTATTAATAAAGATAGGAGTGGTACAAATATACACAAACTTTTGCTTTTATTTCAAAAATAGAATTATAAACCAAAAATTAAGAAAACAAAACAAAAACAAAAAAATCAAGCAAAATACGATTACCTGTGAGGGAAGAGACACCATGGAGAGGACAGAAACCAGACTTCTATAACTCTACCTTTTCATATAGATTTGACTTTGAAATCAGGTATGCATTTTTACACAATTATAAGCATATTAAAATTTAAAAAGATCCCTAAGGAACTGAAAGCAAAATAAAAGAAAATGTACATCGAGTTGGTGAAAGGATCACATACTGTGGAACTTTTTAAAGAGACTTTATAACAATTAATTATACATTCTTTGTGGGATATACTTGAAGGACAAAAATTTATGGAAAATGGTTTCTGGGTTTTTTTGTTGTTGTTCAGTTATCATATTTGTGCTGTTAGTGTTGGTACTGTTTTTCTGACTCTAAGACAACCAGGAAAATTGTGCCATGGAGTAAGGCAGTGTACTGTGGCACAAAGCAAAGGGGTGATTATATGGTGATGCTGGAAACTAGGGTTTTGGGATGGTAGGAAAGAGAAGCAAATGTGAGACAGATGAATGTAAATCCAAACTCCTTAGTTCTGAATATAAATTAAAATGTCAATATAAGCCCATGATGATTTTTATCATAAAGAAAATAAAAAATATTTCATATCTAGTTTTTTTTACTTAAAAGCCTTAGAAACAAAATGAATCACTATTCTTTTTAAAAATATTGATTTTTGTTTTATTTTTATTTTTTCTCTTCATTCTACTTTTTTACATTACCTTTTAGTACCCTTACACCCCCATTCCCCCCACAATCACCACACTGTTGTCCATGTCTATGAGTCCTTTTTCCTCTTTGTTCAAACCCTGTACTCCTTAACCACTCCCCTTAGCTGTCATCCTGCTCAAAAATGAAAATAAAACTGTCCTCTGTACAAAAAAATGGAAGATGGAAATGAATGTCATCAATAGATGTAAATTTGGATAAGATTTCTTTGAAAGTACTGAGAAGCTGAAAGTACTGAGAAGCAAGTCAATGAAATCTTGCCTAGAGATTGTGTGGACACAACATCTCAGAAGAAAAGGCAAAAAACTAAACCAAAACAGAAACAGCAACCATAAAGCAACCAAGCTCAGAGCAGAAGGTGCTAGCTCCCATAGAAAGATTATTATGAGTAGCTGGGCAAAATGTCAGCCCCATTGTTGTATGAATGGGGGTGGTGTGCAAGTTGATGCACTGCAGCAGATGGTTCCATGAGAACTGTTGTGAGAGTCTGAGAAAGTGCAATGGTCCCATCACAATTAGTTTCCTACAACATGGAAGGCAACCATTCTTAAATCAATTTCCCTACAACTGGTTTGCATGACCACCCAGTTCCTTACTGCCTCTCAGACAGCTGAACTCCAATATAGAAAAATGAATCAGTGAAAAAGGAAAAGTTCTGGCCAAGGTGGAGACGTAGGTAGAAATGCTTCACTTACTCTCACAACCAAAAGAAGGATAATAACCAATTAAAAAAAAAAAACAAACAAACCAGAATTTCCAGAAAATCAAACCGCATGGAAGTCTGGCAACCAAGGAGTTAAAGAAATAGTTATCCAGACTGGTAGGAGGGGCAGAGAAGGCAGCCTGGGCAGAGAGGATGTGTGGCAATGTGTTGGATAGCACAGGTAAGGCAGGGGGCTGGCTGCCACATTTAGCTCCACATTTGTGTGTGGATAAACTAGGAGGAAGAATTGAGGAGAGGGACAGACTGTGGAACCCAGGGTTTCAGCACAGGAAACAAAAGACTCAAAACCTCTGGCTGTAAAAACTGGTGGGGGTTGCTGCAGTGGGAGAGACTTCCAGTCTCACAGGAGAGTCCATTGGAGAGACCCATGGGGTCCTAGAACATGCACACATACACCCACCTTGGAATCAGCACCTGAAAGGTCACAATCCACTTGTAGAAAGCCTGAGCATTAACAGAAAGTGGGGCAAGAGCCGAGCAATAGAGCAAGAAGCATTGTTCCCTCTCTGCCACCTCCCTCACAGTCAGTGGCACAATGTAGTGAAGAGAGTTGCCCTGCCATGGTAAATACCTAAGGCCCCTTACAATGTAACACATGTGCCAAGACAAAGAAACATGGCCCAAATGAAAGAACAGATGAAAATTCCGGAAAAAGAACTAATTGTCAAGGACATAGCCAACCCATCAGATGCAGAGTTCAAAACACTGGTAATCAGGATGCTCACAGAAATGATTGAGTTCAGTCGCAGAGCGAAGGAAGAAATGAAGGTTATACAGAGTGAAATATAGGAAAATATACAGGGAACCAACAGTGAAGGGAAGGAAACAAGGACTCAAAGCCATGATTTGGAACAAAAGGAAGAAATAAGCATCCAACTGAAACAGAATGAAGAAACAAGAATTCAAAAAAATGAGGAGAGGCTGAGGAACCTCTGAGACAAATTTAAACATCCCAATGTCTGAACCATAGGGGTGTCAGAAGGAGAAGAGGAAGTGAAAGAAATTGAAAACTTATTTTAACAAATAATGAAGGAGAAGTTCCCCAATCTGGCAAAGGAAAGAGACTTCCAGGAAGTCCAGGGAGCCCAGACAGTCCCAAAGAAATTGGATCCAAGAAGGAACACACCAAGACACATCATAATTAGGTTACCCAAGATTAAAGATAAGGAGAGAATCTTAAAAGCAGCAAGAGGAAAGGAGAGAGTTACCTACAAAGGAGTTCCCATAAGACTATCAGCTGATTTCCCAAAAGAAACCTCACAGGCAAGAAGGGGCTGGAAAGAAATATTCCAAAATCATGAAAGGCAAGGACGTACATCCAAGATTACTCTATCCAACAAAGTTATCATTTAGAACAGAAGGGTAGATAAAGTGCTTCCCAGATAAGGTCAACTTCAAGGAGGTCATCACCACCCAGCCCTTATTATATGAAATATTTAAGGGATTTATCTAAGAAAAAAAAGAAGATCAAAAACTATGAACAATAAAATGACAACAAAATCACAACTATCAACATCTGAACCTAAAAAACAAAAACAAAAACTAAGCAAACAACTAGAACAGGAACAGATTCACAGAAATGGAGATCACAAGTGTTATCAGAGTGGAGGGGGAGAGGGAAAATGGAGAAAAAAGGTGCAGAGAATAAGAAGCATAATTGGTAGGTACAGAATAGACCAGGTGAGGTTAAAAATAGTATTGGAAATGAAGAAGCCAAAGACCTTACATGTACAACCCATGGGCATGAACTAAGGGGTAGAGGGATGCAAGAGGGTGGGGGGTGCAGGGCACAGGGGTATAAAGAGAAGGAAAAAATTGGGACCCCTGTAGTAGCATAATCAATAAAATATACTTAAAAAAAGAAGAAACAGGGAACATCACTTGTGGGTTAGAGAATGATGTTGATGTCAATATCCATAGAATAACTGCTACTATTGATTCAATTGATTCTTTGTTTATTTCTAGTATTTGCTGGGAGAGGTATGAGCTGCTGTTTTTACAGAGGCGAAGTCCCAGAGGAAACATATGATGTAAACAACCTTGGTGCCTTTTCTTTTCTAGATAGAGCTTTAAATTCATGAGGATAACAAAGATTTTTTGTTTATGGTGAATGAAGAATCTTCCATTTCTACAGCCATTAAACCTTTTCTTAACTTCAGCTGCTCTTCTCCCTACCCCCTTGTCAGGTGAAGGAGGGCAGTCAGGTTTCTAATTCCAGCTCAACACATAACTGACACTCATTGTTTTTTGCCATGGGGCAGTAGAACTTGACATCTTTCTGTGATTAATTCATATTGATATTTTGGGAAGCAGTTAGAAGGGGATTAGCTTTTGTTGGGTAAAAGTTGACTCCTCACCCTCAACACCAATTAACAAAAATTATAGATAAAGCGTAAGTGTAAATGAAAGCATGAATAAGAGAAAAAAATTACTCAAAAATTAAGCGCTCTTTTACAAATTCCATCTCTCAGCCAGATGTGTTACATCTCAGTCCAGAATGCTAAAGGTACTTATAATTCCTAGCACTGCTCGTTACCTTTGACACATACATGCCTGATGAAGAAGGACAACACAGTTATGAATTTACTGTTGGCCATCTCTAAAGAATCCTGGATAACAGGTGTTCTGGAGTCTGCCATTCTTGGAAATCACCTCCCCATCCTGGAACAGATTGATCTTAAGGTCTTTTTTTATCACAGTAAGATGGGATTGCAGGAGGATGGTGAGGCTTAAAGATCAGTCAGAATGTTTTGCAGACTCCCAATTCTCTAGTAAACACAATATATGCTGTACTTGGACATTGCTCTTGGCTAGATGGTAGCATTCTTTAGCACCTGATTCAATAAAAGGTGACAAACCTTTCAGTGCTTTTCTCAGGGCAGAAATAGCAGGGAGATAGAGTCATAACTTTTGTAATTTGGGATGCAAATTACATATAACCACTTCAGGATTTTCTTAAGGGTTTCAGTCCAGAAGACTGAAGACAGTATGTGTGGATTCTGCTTTCTAAAAGGTGAACTCCAGAAAAGCATAGACTAGTGAGCTATACAATACAATTGTAGAAAATTACTAAGCTGTAGTTTCATGTTTTTGGGTGGGCTTTTTTTTAGGATTTTGTGGCAATCATTAAAGATCGGTATTGGTTCACCAAGAACAGGCAATTTGCTAATTTTGTTTTTCCTTTTAGTCTTAATATCAGGTTGAACCACATGAAAGTGCTAATTTTGAAAGTCAAAAGCAGTTGAATATTGATTTCATATGCTTCATTCTAATGGTTTTTATTGTGTTTTGCACAATAAAATTATGCATGGTCATTGTAGCATACTTAGAAAATATATAAAAGTAGAAGAAAATAAAATTTATTCATAATACAAAAAAAGAAAAATGAATTGGCCAAAACATAAACATCTTTCTTTTTATCTCACTACACAATACTTCTTCAGGGCCATGAAAAAATGATATTACAATATAGTAAATTAAATAATAATATAACGATATGTAACAATGTAATATTTAAATTAACATTTATAATAATGTAAATTATATAATTTGGTCAAATTTACAAATTTTATTAAAATCTAAAAGTTGATATTGAAATAAAACCCATTGCCCTGGCTGGTGTAGCTCAGTGGATTGAGAGCGGGCCTGTGAACCAACAAACACGGTTCCATTCCCAGTCAGGGCACATGCCTGGGTTGCAGGCCAGTTCCCAGCAGGGGATGTGTGAGCCGCAACCATACATTGATATTTCGCTCCCTCTCTCCTTCCCTTCCCCTCTAAATATAAATAAATAAAATATTTTTTAAAATTCAAAATAAAACAAAAAACCATTAATGAAGTTGAAAAGCACAATTCATTTGATAAGGCTATACAGAATTTATAATAAACCAGCACGTACCTATTTAAAAATAATATAAATGCATATATTATGGAATTGCATTTATATTATTTTATTATATGTATGTACATGAAAGTATGTATATGTGTGTGTATATATATTATATATATCCCCTATATTAAATAATTGAAGATCTGCATTGAAAACGTTTCATTTTAAAGTAAATTACTGATTGTTGAGGAATGATAATGGCAGACAGACCTACTTATATAATTTCTGGATTTGTAAGTAGGTATAATCATTCTGAAGGGAAATTTGGCAATGAGCAAAGTAATCCCCCCAAATCAATCAAAATATACACAGCAATTTAGTTTAAAATAAAGTGGTCTAAAAATAGTTTTTATAGGTGTAGGAAATGAAAGTGGCATTTCAAATCAGTGGGGAAAAGAGAGATCATTTAATAAATTGTGATGGGAACTATAATAATAAATCAGAATCCCATTTTCCCTGCTTAGAAATATCTTCATCGCTCAATGATCATAAATAATTCATACATGCTATTGATGCATCCTTTCTAGTATATATTTTTCGAACTCTTAAGATTCTGTTTTTAAAATTGAGGTTGATTTATCTAAAAAAGAACACAGTATGTCAAGGGGTTAATAAGTTATGATACAAATAATAAAAACAGCACAGCAAGGAAACAAGGTGTGTACTTGGGGGACTGTTTTTCTACATAGGCTGGCGAAGAACTGCTGCTTAAAAAGCCTGAAGGAAGGATAGGAGGGATGGCATATCTGAGAGAGAGTGAGTGCTGGTGACCAAGGAGACCGCCAATGCAAAAAATATTAAGCAGAGGCATACTTGACAAGTTGTGGCATGAGAGGGCAGCCAGCTATTGGAAGAAATGGGACAAAAATTCAGGACAGCCAAGGACCAGACAATTCAATGCCTTTAACATACATTCTAAGGGCTTTAGCTTTTTCTCAGAAATGAGATTTTGTGCACAGTAATGCCATGATTAGACCTAATGTTTCATAAGTTTCCTACTAGCTATTCTGTCGACAATAAATGACTTAGAGGATGTCACAATTGCTCAGATGAGACATGATGAGCTTAGGTCATTATAAGTGGTTTGATTCTAGATACACCTGAAAGTTGGGCCCATGGAATTTGTTGATTGATTGTGTGGTATGTACAAGAAGGAGGAATCAAGTTTCACTCTTAAGGCAATAGGAGAGATTCAACATTATTAATTTGCACAGAGGAGCACAATACACATGCAGTACAAAAGTAGTTTACTAATGACTAATTATAAATGACTAATTATAAATATCCAAAATGAATCATGAAATGATGCTAAATACTTATGTTTCAAGAAAGGTCAAAACCACATGAATTTGATAAATGTTAAATTCTTCAGTGATCCAAGGCTGGCAGAGCTATGCAAAAGCAAGTGTTTTCACATGTTTGAGCAACAGTTTGTAGTAAAATGTTTTTGTAGGAATATTGGATAATTTCTCTCATATTTAATATATGTTGACTCTTTGACCTTATAATCTCATGGCTAGGAATTTTTCCTGAGATTTTATTGTATAATGAGCCAAAGAAAATGCACAAAGATATTCATCACAGTACCAATTTAGCAGCAAATTATGGACTTATCCAAAATATTTATTATATAGTAATCAGTTAAGTTATATTTAAAAGAAAGGCATAGAAGCATATGTGTTGAACAAATGTAAAAGAAGTATTATGTGAAATTAATGAGCTTTAAAAATAATTGCTAGATTTATTTAAATAATTTATGGAAATATGTGTTTAGATAGTCATAATTATTTTCAGGGAAAAAATACATGCAATTCTTTAAAACAGTTGTTTTCCAGATGATGAACTCACAGATGGAAGAAGAATGCTTTTATGTTTTCATGTTGTGCCTTTACTATTTCAATTTTATAATCATATCCATCCATCTTTTATTTTGTAAAGTCAATTAAATTTATGCAAGTGGTGTACTTACTATGATTTTTGTCTTTATACTTGTCAGCATTTAAAAGGCATTTAACTGTTTTGTAAACTAAAAGTAAGTATATAATATGAAAATACGCAGTCTATACCAGAAAGTAAAGATTCAAGACACATCAAACATAGCTGGCAAGAATATAGGGTACTCATAAATTTAATTTATAATTAAATTTAATGTGGACCAATTATATGGGCATATAATTGATAACATCATCTAAAACATTAGTACTCACTCTTATTTTCTTCTTGACATAGAAAAAATTCAGTAGAGTTCTAAACTCTTGTCTCACTCAGACACAAATGTGTATCCTGATTAAAATATTTCAAGGCTGTTTGGTTCTTAATAAAATACCTACATTTTCTCAACCTATATTTTCTTACTTGTAGCCTCATAGTATTATTATAACAATTAATGGAAAAATAAATATAAAGTAGCCCTAGCACAGAGTAATTGTTCAATAAATGGTGACTATTAATACACTACTTAGTATTGGGGTGACCTGAAGCATGTGTAGGCTCCAGAGTTGACTCATTTCTTCCGCTATAAATTTACTCTGCTCTAAACACTTACAATTTCTAAAAGTCCAAGTGACTTGTTTCACTTCTAAAGAAGAATGCTGGTAAATGATCACTTAGAAAGAGTAAAAAAATGTATTATAAAACATAACATTGTTTTCTTTCCTTGCAGGAAAGATTACTCCATTTGCCCACATCTCTAGAATTTCTATTTATATTTATTCAGAAATGGTTTATTCTTAATGCTTAAAACATTTTATCATACCAATGTTACTCATCATGATATTAGTTCTACACTTTTTATGCCTCAAATATTCATGCAGTGGGCTGAGCACAAAAATGTAGGTTTACACATGTTTTTGAAAATGAGGAAGTTATAGTAGACATCTCCAACTTAGAAGCTGCATTTGCTTTTCTGGTACATAAATTGCATTTCACACAAAAATAAGAAGCTGTATTTCTGGTTATTTTGCCAGTCTCTTCTCTGAACTTAACACTCAAAGTCAAATCTTAGTTTGAATGAATCTGACGTAAAAAAAAGCAACACAGTGGTAAAAGATAAACATAATTATAAAATCATGTCTTTCCATTTCCAGAGGAATTCCTGCCCTATATCAGTAATGACAAAGACAATTGCCTCCCGTATAATTCAGCACCGTAATTCTGTATGGCCATTATAAATGAAATTCTAGGCGAATATGGAAGGAGAGTGGCTGATTTGGGCTGGGGAAGGACCAGTGAAGTATCAGGAAAGGAAATGACAAAGTCGAGCCCGGAAGGAGAGGCAGACGATAATACAGAGATAAAAGCATGGAAATGTCAATGAGAGGCCTAAGAGGTATGTAAGGATGGGCAGGGATGGTATGATATAAATTACTTTAAACAAAAATTAATTGATATCATATATACCACACACAAAAATAAGGAACAATAAGTGGTGGAATTCAAAATATATTTGAATATTTTTAATTTGATTTTTAACATTACAGAAAAAAATCTTAGTAGTAAATAGCTAAGCTGTTCTTGAAGATGTCACAAAATTGATGAGCAATACCAGCCTGGCTCATGCAAATTGCCCAAGTTTAAATGGAGTTCTGTGTTTAAAATGGTCACTCAGTCAGAACCATCTCCATACTGAAGTGTTTGCTTATAAAGCCAGGTGCTCAAGTGCTAATGCATTTATGATGATATGCAAATTTGTTAAATATTGAAATCCCCTTTATAAAGATGTCACAGGTGCCATTCATCTCCCCCCACTCCCACTCCTTTCTTTCAACAGTACTGAGAGAACATCAGAAGAGACTGAGTTCAGCTTTATTTATGGAAAAGATAATTAAGGCAAAACAGAAGATAAATATTATAAATGTGAAGAAATAAATTGAGCATTTCCCCCCCAAGTAGGCCGTGTTATTTTTTCGTAAGAGTGCCAGGGAGTTGATTTTATGGTCTCCTATGGAGTTTCTTTCCCTGACAAACTACTATACTAAACATTAATTTATTACAAAATGGGAGTTATTTCATCTAAAATTTCATGATTATAAGGCACAGGCTTTATTATTGTACCGTGTTCTAAGTAATTAGGGAAACTGGAAGCTTTAAAAAAGATGCAGGAAGGACAACCACTGAGTGAGTAGGTAGTGATTAAAACGTCAATTGAAGAAAATAAATGATGTGTCCAACCTTCCAGTTGTAGTGAATGCTAATTATTTTCCACAACTATTTCCCATTATACTCACTTTGTGTATCACATTTGGTCACCTAATCATAACTTGTTTTTGAAGATAATTAGTACTCCTTAAAGTTTATGTCTTGTCTCTCTCCTCAAATGGATGTTTCACATCTACAGTTATTTCCTGCAGTTAAGTATGTAGTGAGGTAAGGGTGAACCAAATAGAGTAGCCAGAGACATGGACTAGAGTGAAGCTGAAAAAAGTCAATGAAAACAGTTTTTAAAAACCATGATTGATTTGTCCCTTCCCCAGGAATTGGGGTGGGATACGGGGCAGGGGTGGGCAATGAGGAAAAAGGTGGGATAACTGTAACTGAACAACAATAAAAAAAGGCCATGATCGACATTCTTCCGAATGGAAAATATATATTGTGGTGGTGATAAATATTCATTTTTGGTATTTCAAACATAGTGTTAACATGACTGGACATGTGTTTAAGATGGGTCAAAGTGGCAGGTGTAGCATAATAATTTGGATTATTGAAGAAATATCAATAATTTGGATTTGGTGTAGCAAGTGAAATTGAAAACAAATTACAGGTAGAACTTCAGAAAAAAGATTCTTAAGAATCCAAATCAGGCAATTTATTCTCTACAGATATATTCTCCATAAAATACAAACAAGTATGTAATGATGCAATAATTCATTACTTTAAGAAAAAGTCTATGTCAGTTTATGTGAACGGGAATCATTGGATGAAAACCCATGAAATAGCTATTGTATTGAACCTTAAAAACAGGAAAAATCAGAACTAGAATTGCAATTAAATTAAGGTAGGAAAGAAAATATTAAAAATTTAACTCCTAATAAAGTCTGGACCCTTGAAAAAGCTGTGTAAATGTGAAATATGAAATGAAAGCAAAATTAAAGGAACACCAAGAGCATTGCTAGCTTAGATATATTATAAGAATTTTTAATAAATTTTTTGTGACCTGTTCTTTTGCAAAAAATCTACATTTTAACATTCAAAATGATGAGAAGACATAAAGTGCTAATTTTTGGGGGTGGGTAACCAAACTTGAATTTGGTAACACTAACAAAGGTGCAGTTTGGCCAAGCATAGTTTTTATTTTCATCTAACATATTCATATATTTAAACTCTAAATAAATGTATGTCTTTTATAAATAACATCTCTATATAATCTTGTTGATGATTCCTGAATAGTTGATTTATTTTCTAAGTTAAGAATAATATTTATTTGGTTAGGTGAAAAGTGCTTTATGATAAACAGAATAATGGAGTATATGTTATTTAATTGAAGAACAGACTATTATTGTGATTTGATCATTAATTATCAAAGTCAGTAATAATAAAAATACAAAAATTTCAAACAAATTTTATATTTGTTTAAGCAGCATATTCTCTCTACCCTCAAAATATACCCAGATTCTACTGACTACTCTACCACCAGCCACCTGCTATGAACTTCTGTTGTTTTTACCGGGTTATTGCAAAACTGCTTCTACTCTTGCTCCACTCGTCTTGTAGAGACATCTATGGTCGATAGAGCAGCCAGAGCGATTTTTAATAGTGAATTGTTTTATGCCATTCCTTTAATTAAAAGCCAACAATTACTTAATATTTCAAACTGTATAAAAGCCAATGCATTAAAAAATTACCTAAAAAGCCCTGACTCCCTCTCTAAATGAAATTCTACTCTATCATTTTCTCAATTTGTTACGGCTTCTCTGGCATCTTTACAGCCTTTTCAAGTTGTCAGGCACAACGTCTCTTGTGATTTTTGTATTAGTTCTGTCCTCTAATCAGATATTTCCTCAGATATCTTCCTGGAAAACCACCTCATCTCCTTAAAGACTTTGCAAGCATGCCTCATTCTCAAAGGTTGATCATCCTGCTTAAATTTGCCAGGTCAGTGCTCTTAATCTTTTTTCCCTACTCATTTCTTCTCCATAGCTTCCACTATCTTCTAGCATTCTAAATATTTACTGTTTAATGTGTGCGCTGTATGTTATTTATCTGCTACCCACAACGGGAATGTAATTCCGTAAGGCAGTGATCTATGACTTTTATTCACTGATGTATGTCAAGTATTTCGAATGAAGCCTGATAGATAATAGGTGCTTAGTACATATTTGTTGGATGAATAAATGAGTGAATTAACAAATCAAGGGATATTCTATGGTATCCTCAAGTTGCTGAAATAAGCAACTCTGCAGATGCTTTGCTCCTGGACATCTTATAAGATAATAATGTCCTAACTGCTAGAGAGTTTTTCAGCACTTCCTATTACCAATAACTGAAATACTCTGGCTGAAACCAAAGACAGAAGAACGATTCTGCCTGGGGATGTGCTGTTCTGATTGAACTGACACTTGGTGTAGTATTGAAAACACATAGTTTCATGTTTTAGACTTGTGATAAACCATGGAAGATGAAAAGATAGATTCACCATATATTTAATTTAGTCACTCATTTTTATTTTTCAATTGTAGTTGACAGTTAATACTATTTTCTGTTAGTCTCAGATGTACAGCCTAGTGGTTAGACAATTGTATAATGTATGGAATGACCTCCCCAATAGTTTTAGTAACTACCTGGCACCATACATAGTTACTACATTATTACTGACTATATTCTGTAACTTGCATGTTGCATCCCTGTGACTATTTTGTAACTATTGATTTTTATTTTTTAATCACTTCATCTTTCTTACCCAGTTTCCCAACATACCTCCCCTCTGGCAACCTCAGTCTGTTCTCTGTATCTATGAGTTTGTTTCTTTTTTTTTTTATGTTTGTTTGTTTGTTTATTCTGTGCTTTAGATTCCACATATATGTGAATTTATGTGGTATTTGTCTTTTGCTGTCTGACTTACTTAGCATAGTATCCTCTATGTCATTCATGCTGTCATAAATGGCAAGTTTTTATTTATTTTTTTATGGCTGAGTAATATTTCCTTGTATACATGGACCACTTCTTTATCTACTCATCTACTAATGGGCACCTGGGTTGCTTTTATATCTAGGCACTTGTAAATAATGTTCCAAAGAATATAGGGATGCATATATATTTTCAAATTACTGTTTGGGATTTCTTTGCATGTATACTCAGAAGTGGACTTGCTGGGTCATAAGGCAGCTCTATTTTTAATTTTTCGAGGAACCTCCATACCATTTTCCATAGTGGCTGCACCAATAACAATGCATGAGAGTTCCCTTTTCTCCATATCTTTGCTAACACTTGCTTGTTGATTTATTGATGGTAGCCATTCTAACACGTGTGAAATGATATTTCATTGTGGCTTTAATTTTCATTTCTCTGATGATTAGTGACATTGAGCATGTATCTGTTAGCCATCCGTATGTCCTCTTTGGAGAAGTGTCTTTTTATGTCCTCTGCCCATTTTAAATTGGATGTGTGTGTGTGTGTGTGTGTGTGTGTGTGTGTGTGTGTGTGTGAGATCTCAAGGTAAGCACTTTTAGCTTTTTCCCATTGAGTATGATGTTAGCTGTGGGTTTGTTATAGAAGCCCCTTATTATATTGAGGTATATTCCCTCTATTTCCACTTTGCTGGGAGGTTTTATCATAAATGCTGGATTTTGTCTAATGGTTTTTGTGCAACTATCGATATGATTGTGTCATTTTTATCCTTTATTTTGTTTATGTGGTATATCACATTAATTGACTTGCAGATATTGAAGCAACCTTGCATCCCAGGAATGAATACCATTTGACCAGGTGTATAATCTTTTTAATGTACTGCTGAATTCAGCTTGCTAATATTTTATTGAAAATTTTTACAACAATGTTCAAGGATATTGGCTTGTAATTTTCTTTTCCTTTTCTTTTTTCTTTTTGTGGTATTTTTGGTTTTGGAATCAGGGTAATGGTCTCATAAGATAAGCATGGGAGACTTTCCTCCTGTTAGATTTTTTGAAGCAGTTGAGAAGGATAGGTGTTAATTCTTTAGGAATCTTTGGTAAAATTCACCTTTTTACCTATTCAGTATAGAATTTTTGTTTGTTGAGAGTTTTTGATCAGGGATATGATTTTTTTGGCAGTAATCAGTATGTTCAGATTTTCTGTTTCGTCTTGATTCAGTATTGAAAGATTGTAAGTTTCTAAGAATTTATCTCTTTATTTCCACAATACATTTTAAATGAAAATGTGCATGACATATGAAAAGAACTATGAAAGAGACTTGAATAGTTATACTAAATGTGTGCAAATAGTCATAGTGCTCAATAGAAAAAATGCTTAAAACATGAGGGGAGGATCTGAAGAGACATTTTTCCATAGATCTACAGACATTGCATACTGTGCATGAAAAAATTCTTAACATCACTAATCATCAAGGAAATGCAAATCGAAACTACAATGAGGTATCAGCTCACACCTGTTAGACTGGCTACTATCAAAAACATAAATAACAAGTGTTGGCATGGTGGAGAAAATGAAACCATTGTGCATTGTTGGTAGAAATGTAAATTGGTATAACCACCATGCAAAAAATTATGGAAATTTCTCCAAAAATAAAACTAAAATTACTATTTGATCTAAAAATTCTGCTTCTGGTATTTACACAGAACAAAAAGAACACTAACTTAAAAAGATGTTCATTATAATATTATTTACAGTATGGAAACAACCTAAGTGTTCATATATATATATATATATCCAGGTCTCTCTAGAATGTACCCACCTATGTAATATGAAAAATAGAGACATGTTGAAGAAGATACAAGATACAAGAAACATTGTGCATAGGACAATGTTGCCTCCATCCCCTTCAAAGTAAGCACTTGGGACCTCACACGGTTCTCCCAGTTATCATCAGCTGCCCTGTCATATTTTCCTGAATCCTATTGATGGTCTGAAATCTCTTCCCTTTCAAGGATGATTTTGGTTTTGGAAAAAGCCAGAAGTTGCAGGGCACCAAATATGAACTGCAGGGAGCTGAATCCCCTGGGTGATTTGCTGTTTCACTAAAAACTCCGCACAAGATGTGATGCATGAGCAGGCACATTGTCATGAGGAAGCTGCCAATCACCAGTTGCCCACAGCTGTGGCCTTCTGAATCATCCAAATAGTCTCCATGGAAGAATGTTCAAGCTTAACACAAAATTTGATGCAGATTCATTGCTCTACTCACTCAGTCATTTTGAATGTGATGGCCACAGAGTACACATGATCACTCAATGGTGTCTACTGGCCCCACTGACTAGTACAGTGAAATCATCACTGTTCACACATGCACATTCCAGTCCACTCTCCTTGGCTGCCAGATTAAATCCATGTCATGAAAACCATTCTTATTATGTTAACAATGGCTGTACTTTTTCCAGACATACCTCATATATGTATACATACAATGGAATACTATTCTGCCATACAAAGGAACAAAATCTTGTAATTTATGGCAACATAAATGAACCTTGAGGACATTATGCTAAGTGAAATAACTCAGACAGAGAAAGAAAAATACTGGGAGCTCTTACTTTAATGTCAAATTTAAAACAATGACAATTACTACAGCAACAACAACAGCAACACAAACTCAAAAGTTAGAGAACAGATTGGTGATTGCCAAAGGTGGGAGGTGGGAGAAATAGATGAAGGGGGTCAAAAGTTACAAACTTGCAGTTATAAAATAATGAAGTCTTGAGGATGTAACATACAGCATGGTGATTATAATTAATAATACTGTATTGCATATTGGAAATTTGCTAAGATATTATATCTAAAATTCTCATCACAAGAAAAAATTGTACTTATTCATGGTTACAAATGTTAACTAGTCTTATTTTGGTAATCATTTCTCAATGTATACAAATATATCATTATGTGGTACACATGAGAGTAATATAATGTTACACCTCAACTGTACCTTAATAAAAATAAGTCAATCAAAAAATGTGATGACACAAACCAGATAGATAAGACCTTGGGAAAATCTGAAATGGCTGATTAGGAAGTGGGAGAGAATTCCTGTAATTTTTTCAGGAAATTCCTGTTGTGATTCTATACCACACAGAGATGAAGCAGATTATTTCTTTTAAAATAGTGTTGGGTCCAAAACATTGTAGAAAACAAGGCTAAACAGAAAGTTTAAAATGTGTAGGTGATTTTGTACTCCTGTATTTGTTAAAATGCATATTTTAAAATATGTAAAATCTCCAACATCACCACTCATCAATAGTAAATGCATGAAAGAGAAAATTGTCATTTTTACATAATTATAGCAGACCAGTGAATTTGCAACCAGATGCTACTTCTTATAACAACAGATGTCACGGATGATACAATGAATTCTTGCAACTGTTTCCAACAAAATGGTTAAAACAACTTCCAATCAGGTCAACAGCACACAGCTGTTTTTCAAAATGCATGGCAGCTAATTTTCTTTACTTCACATGACTATAATAGGTATTATCAGAACTGTCTTAATGCACCTGGCAACCCAGAGTCACTGAACTCATGTGATGTATTGATTATCATAAGTCTTGGGAAGACTTGAAATCAAAGCTTGATACCCCTGCACCTATAATCATCCATATTCTAAATTCCTAAAGTCACAGATTTTCACGTTATTGAATACCTCTTTGCAGAATATAAAATCTCTAATAATTTTTAGTGATATGTGCTTCTGTACTATTGAGTGTCAAAACAGTTATTTAAAAAAATTATATATTTATTTTTAGAGAGAGGAGAAGGAAGGGAGGAAGAGAGGCAGACACACATTAATGTGTGGTGGTGGTGTCTTGCTCACTCCCACTGGGGACCCGGTCTGCAACCCAGGTGCATGCCCTTATTGGGAATCAAACCAGCAGCCCTTTGCTTCGCAAGCGATCACTCAATCCACCGAGCCACACCAGCCAGAGCTCAATACAGCTTTTTGATAGTTAAGTCATGTGGTGGCTTGCTTCACTCATCTATTATCATACTGAATAATTGTCCAATCAATATCCATAAAGAATGAAAGACTCTATCAAGTAATACTGAATTTTACCAATTAACAATGGCATGATTCATCTTCCAAAGAGAGGAATAATTAGTCAATCAGTATTTAATTACAGACCTTAGCACTATGCTGACTTCCATGAAAAATTACAAAATATTTATTTGCTCTGTTATTTTGAAGTTTTAGGGATAAAAGATAAATAATGAATTGTTAAGATTAAGGATGCTAGTGACTAGCATAAGGTAAATTTTAATAGTTAATTTTTAAAATACATAGTCTTAGCAAATTTCAGGGGATTAACAAGTATCAAGGTGGACTTTCTGAGCTGTGTGGTGGTATAATATCTGGATTTGAAGAACTTGTTGAAGTTTTTTGAAATGGCAGGAAAGTGTGTCAGACATACAGTATTTTAAAAGCACAGAAATAAAAAGCATATTTAGAGAAATATTTGAACCTCTGTGATGCCAGAGAGAATATGAAATGAGTTTGTGCACACTTGCATGTAGACAGTGGATAGATTATGGAGTTCCTGGAATGCAGGAAAATAAACTTATTATTAATGTTAAAAAGTAAATCTGGCTTTTGTGATATTGAGTATGATAAGTTTACAAGAAAACTGTTTCTGAATAAATAATTACTGAAAAACAATAGGAAAAAAGTGAATAAAAAATATAGATATTTCATAATAATCCCAGAGTAAAAGACTTTTAACTAGCTTATGAAATTGAATTTAAGTACAATAAATGAATTCATAGGCCAGTTCAATGAAAAATACTCACCAAATATATTGTACACAGATGAAAGTTTTGGTCTGATCAGTGAACCAGTAACCAGTTCCAGTTACCATTACACCCCCTTTTAAACTAGTAAATATAGCAACCTTTTAAAAAAATCTACAAAATAAGATTTTGAATGTCTAAATACCAGCTATTTGGCTTTAACAATTATTAGTTAGTTTTTATATTCTGTCCATGTCCTTACAATATAATTACATTAAAGTTATTCATGATCAATTGTAAATTAAATCTCAGTCACTGAGGTGACAGAAAATTAAGTCTTTTAAAAGATAAATACACAACGAAGAGAAAATTTTAGAAAGTGGGTGAATAAATGGTACTCAACTCATTGGATCTGACATAGGAATGGCTAAGTGTTTCACAGACAGACTCTGATAATCAAATTTAATGTAGTTATTGAAAACTTTAAGTATTTAAGAACTGAAGAAACTAGAGTTCTTAGAGGAAATTGTGTAGCACTAAATTTGTTTATCAGGGAAACACACACAAGAAAAAGGAGAAGAAAATGTGGCCCATACAAAGAACAAAAAACAGTAGTCAATAGAAAATGTCCTTGAACAAGCCCTGATGTTGAACTTAAGAGAAGTTCATTTAACTTAAAATCCACTATTTTAAATATGTTCAAGGAACTATAGAAAAATATGTCTAAAGAACCAAAGGAAATTGCATTTATACTATTTCACCAAATATAAAACATTAAAGAGATAGAAATTATTAAAAAAGGAAGAGAAAAATGTACATTACAAAAATAATAATTTGACAATTCTGGACATCAGATTCTCCGTCCTCTACAGGGTTTAGTATTGTTGCTATTTGTTTATTCCTTTTATTAACAAAGAAGATATTATTATACCATATTTTGTTTATCTATTCATCAGTTTATGGATATTTGAATTGTTTCCACTTGTGGCTACTATGAATAATGCTGCTACGAACATTTGTTTAAAATCTGTTTAGTCTGGTCTCCCTAGTATAGCCTCTCCAGTTCTCATTTGGTAAATGCTTGATATTTTTTCCCATCATTTAACTTTGAACCTATTTCATTTTTGACTCTAAAATGTGTCCTATGGACATGGCACATAGTGAGTTAATGCTTTTTCCCATTTGCCTTTGATTGAATTGTTTAATCAACTCACATTTAATGTTATTATTGATAAAATTAGATTTGCATCAGCCTTTTTACTTTTTGCATTTATATGCCATGACTTTTTATTCTCTCTTTCTCCTTTACTATTTGCTTTTGTATTATGGATTATTTTAAATGGATTTTTTAGTGTAACATTTTAATTCCTTTAATAAAAATTTTTACTATATTTTCTAGTTATTTGCTATAGGGCTTACCATATATATCCTAATTTATCAGACTCAACTTTAGATTTACATTAACTTAATTCACAGAGATATAAAAATGTTACTCCTATAAACATCTATTCTTTCTTCCTCCTTTTCCTGCTATTATTGTTATACTTATTACATTAATATATACAACAAAGCCAACAGTACGTGTAATACTTTTAAATTATAATTTATATTCTTTATGTTAATTAAATAAACTCAAAAAAAGAGAACAAGTATATATTTATATAGCTCGTTTTATATTTTTGCTTACCATTTATGGTTCTTTCCATTTGTCCCTGGGGGATTGAGTTACCATCTGGCTTAATTTCTTTAGTCTAGTATAATTTTGCTCCTATCCACACCTCTGGGGTATTTGCAAATGTGTTGCATTGCTATATGTTACAGCCACAGCAATATAATTACATACATATTGTTTTATACAGTTACTTTTAAAATCAA
>PVKM010016974.1:0-26337 GCA_004027735.1 Carollia perspicillata
ACCATCCCTATTCACTCAATCTCCCCCAAAGGATGAAAAAAGTCATCAAAGGGAAATGTTTTTCAGTTGTAGAAGAGTTGAAACAAAAAATGGCAGAAGCACTAAAAGCATCAAAATCAATGAGTTCAAAAACTATTTTGAGCAGTGGACAAAATGTCTTGATAGGTGTATTGCATCAAATGGAGAGTACTTTGAAGGTGACTGAAGTTTAAACATGTGGGAATAAACACACAACTTTTAATAAATAAATTTGGTTTTGGGGGGGTCTCTGTTCATACGTAGGGCTGGTTTTATAAATCCCCATTTCATAGATGGAAAAATTGAAGATGAGAAAGTTGCAACCTCCATGTATGCAACTAGAAAAAAGTCAACATGCAAACAATAGCTAGATGCAATAATTGAATTATGAATGATTCTCCTACTTTTCTATATGCAGTCTTTAAAGATTTTTTAAAAAACTACTTTTCTGCCTGGCATGGTCTTGAATGGCTTCATGGAAGACAGCACTTGATACAATCCTTGGAAGATAGATAGGACTTACCCAGGTTGAGACTGGAAACAGAGGGAAGGGGGGATGCATTCCAGGCAGGGAAGAGTGAGGCAAGATTGGTTAAGAGTTGAGGGCACATGAAAGGAAGTTGAGATAGAAAAGACCCCACACAGGTAGAAGCCAGTTCGGAACTGTTACTGCATGCTTGGCTATGGAGTTTGGAGTTTGACAGACAACGGCAAACTTTTGAAGGTATTCTGTTTGGTAAGGCAGTGCCATGGCCAAGGAATGCTTTAGGACTTAACCTGCCAGTTAATACACAAAGAATGGAAGGTGCAATGGAGTACAGACAGGAAGAATAGTTACAAAGTCATTGAAATAATTCAGGACTGAGATAATGGGACTGTAGTTAGCACGCTGGCAATGGAAATGAAGAGGAAGGGACACACAGAAAAAGTCCCCTCCTCACCTTGTGGGCTTCTCTTGCTCCAGCCACACTGTTTTCAGCCACTCTGACTTCCTCTCTGTTCCTGGAAGGAGCTAAAGGCCTTCTTGTCCAGGGTCCTTCTAATCCTGCCCCCTCCACCCTTCTCTTTCTAAAACTTTTGTTCTTATTTTATCCTTTGGATCTCAGCTTAAATATTTCTTTCAGAAGTGTTGTCCCATCCCTTCCAGCCCATCTAGACTAGGGCTTCCTATTTTAGTCCCAGATAGCCTCTTGCACTTTTTCTTCATCACACCTCTCATAGTCAATAGCTATAAATTAACATTTATTGTGGGTTTGTAATGTCAGGTACTGTGTTACATTTTTTACAAGATATCCCATGAGGCAGTATTTGTATGATCCCTGTTTTCCAAGTGAGGAAAACTGAAGGTCAGAGAGGCAGTTACCTGTGCAGTGTGGGAATGGTTGCTCTTACCCAGCAGATATCCTCGATCATATGTGGGGGCCAGCACTGAGATAGTGATTATTAGCATGACAGTAGACTATAGAATCGACCTGATTCGGTTATTTCTTGGTTCTGCTACTTACTAGCTGTGAAACCCCTAAGTAAGTTGTTTAATCTCTAGATCTCAATTTTCCCATCTGTAAAATGGGATAATATTATTGCCTCTCACAGAGTTGTTTGGAGGATTAGATAAGTTAAAGACTTAGAAGGAGACTGACACATAGTAGGTATCTGGTAACTATTATTAGTTATGTGATAATTTGTTTAAAAACTGCCTCCCCATCAATTCTGTAGTGGTGGTACCTGTCCCTAAGAGGTGAAGTTTGTGTGTTGCACTGTATGGCCAAGCGCCTAGTGTAGTTCCTGGTCATGGTGGGTGCTTGGTGGATATTTAAACAAATAAATGAACAAATGAAAAGCTGAGTTTAGAGAGCTTAC
Organism: Carollia perspicillata; assembly: GCA_004027735.1. Taxonomy (NCBI): domain Eukaryota; kingdom Metazoa; phylum Chordata; class Mammalia; order Chiroptera; family Phyllostomidae; genus Carollia; species Carollia perspicillata. The sequence goes on from PVKM010016974.1 coordinate 1,879, forward strand.
CACCTAATATCCCCTCTATGCACAGAGCACGTTGAAATTATGAGGTATATTGCATCATTATTTTGTGTAATTCTAACCACAAATTCAAAGAAGGCTGAAAAGGAGCTATTATTATTTTACCTTTGAGAATGTTGAATGTCAAACAGTTGCTTTCTCAAGGTCACATGGCTCATGTGTGGTAGAGCCCAAAGGAGAACCTAGCTCTCTGATTGCCTGAGGCCACAGGGCACCTTAAAGACAGCCCAGGGGAGAGTCACTGCACACAGGGTTAAACCAATCACACAGACAAGGTTGTTCTGGGTTGCCCCAGCTGGAAGCCCTGGCCTTGCTGTTGCTCCTGAAAATCTCTCTAAGTGCTGCCTCAGCTTTGTTCTGTGTCCTCCTCTGAGGCACCTGCTGGTCCCTCCTTGTCTGAACACCCCTTTCTAACACCACTGTGTACCCCAAATCTGAGAACAGCATCACAGACCAAGCCTGACACCAACCTAAAAAACTTTAATTGCACAGTAATGAGGTACAGGACTGATTCTTTCTTGGTCGAACATAAGAAAGGAGAAATTGAATGAATTAACTGGGTTATAAGCCTGATTAACCAGAAGAATGGTTGTCGCCTTAAAACAAACAGTCAGTAGAGGAGACGTCCATTTGAGGAAACAGAATCAATTCAACTTTAGGCATGTCAAGTTTGAGACACTGATAAGGACTCGTAAGGGAACAGTGGATAGCTAGTAATTGGAAGTGGGAAAGAACTGTAGGAATCGTGTGTGCAAAAGCAATGGTGAAAACCAAAGAACCCAAATCCTGCCCAATATCACTCAGTGCAGGACTTTTCAAACTGTGTTCTGTGGCGTGTCGGTACCCTGTAAAGGGGCATTGCCAGCCTCAGGGCCTCAGGCCCTGCTTCAAACAGAATAGAACCACATTTGTCTGATTAATATTGAATTTTGGCATCAGAGTTTGTCCGATAAAAATTGCAGCTACAAGAAAAATTTGAAACACTGATTTAGTAGGTATTCTTGCTCCCCGCTCTGCTACCAGTGCCTCTTACAGCATCTCTGCCCCTGCACGGATAGATAGAAGCCTCATTAATTTGAATTTAGTTCCGATAGCCAACAAGCACTCGGCTCCAGGGACTCTAACTGAATAGTACTCAGGTGACTCACGTGTGATTTAGAAAACATTTTGGTGTCCTAGTCTGGTTCCAGTTCAATGAATCGGTTACAGGTTCAAACTGGTTCACTGGGGTTTAATTTTTTAAAGACTTAGTTTTAGTTTAATTTCTCTAATGAGTAGAAAATAATAATAATGTCTGGATATGATTTAAGGTTCAGCAAGCTCATGTATTTCGCTCCAGGTTTTCGCCCGTGGTTTCCTCTGCACCAACTCCCCTTTTGGAAAAATGCCCTATAGATATCTCCAAATCAATCCTATTGGACTAATTCAAGGCCTCCATATAAAATGACACGACATGACATCCATGGTGTCACAGCATTAACCCCAGCTAGCCCTTTCCTTGAGATCTGTGCAAGTCGAGAATCTCACAGGAAGAACACCTTCCCCGGGGGCTCTCCTGAGAGAGGGTCCCAGATCACAGGACACCCAAAGGACACTAGCACCACAGGGATGAGAAATTACATCAGACACAGCTGCCACTTCAGAGCCTCAAGTTTCATGTGGATTAGCACCTACTTGTTATTTCTGTCTGGGCTCAGTTCCCAGCTGCTAACTCATGGCAGGCCCCCATCCTCAAGGGACTTGAACAACGGCAGGGCAAATTTAAACTGCCATGAGCACTCCAGCCAGCTCTCCCTTAATCAAGCCACAGAGAATTAAAAAACATAACAGAACAAAGCCTGCTTCCAGTGTATCTACTTCCTTTTATACCTTGATTGCTTGATACCCAACTCATGAAGAACTCAATTTTTAAAATGTTTATCATTATTGTCTTAGATATTTTAAAGCAAATGCAAAATTCATCTTTGCAGCTGCAAAATGTCTGTGCTACAATGTCTGACTAAAGACAATTCCACTGTGGAAAATGTGTGATGTCACCCAGAGTTAATTTTTCTATTTTAAACATGCTCGTTGAGACAGTATATCATTTAGCCAGTATGATTCATTTGACCTCCCTATGAGTAATTTGCATAATATTTTGAATTTGGGGGTCTTAGAAAAATTCAAACAGCTTTCCATTTTCAAACCTGTACCAAAATCTCTACCAGGAGCATAGAGAACAGAGGTTGCCACAAAGGATGCTGTGCATTATTAGGAGGAATGTGAAACACAGGAGAGAATGTAGGACCTGAAGTCAGACAGCCTTGGGTTCAAATATCAACTCTCCACCTGCTTGGTGGGTGGACTTGGGCAGCGCACTTAGTTTCTCTGGCCCTACTTGCTCTTCTGCTAAAAAGACTATCATGAAGATTTAAAAAGATACTGTGCCAACAGATGTGGCACCAGAATATGCTCAGTACACATTCATTCACTTTCCCACCCTTCTCAGATAAGTTAGGGGTCATTTGTTCATGTTCCTCTGAATGTATTAACAACAAAAGATATAAACCTTAAAATGACTCACCCTACAAGTTTATCCCAGGACACCACTGAGGAAAATGCAAAATAGTGGAGAATGTTTCTGTGTAAACTTCTATTGCTGGCAATGTTCACTCAGGCAGTATAAGAGACCTTGCAAAAGAAGCAAAGGGGACCTGGAATCAAAAAGACTTAAATTTGAATACCAGTTTTGCCATAACTGATTAAATGTCAGACCTGAGCAAGCTATTTAACATTTCTGAGCATTTGTTCTTCATCCATGAGGTAGAAATTCTAATGAAGTCTCTCACATACAGTTGTAGGAAAGATGGAACAAAATAATGTAATAAAGTATTGTACCTGGTTCATGGTAAGCGTCCCACAAGCGATCATTATTACTGTGACTATGTTACCTCACAGTTACCAGCAGTGAAATTCAAGACTATAAAAGCAATTTATAACTGCTATGTCTCCTTTGTAAAACAATGAAATAAAATACTATTAATACCATCTTATTGATTGCCTCATTAAGGCTTAAAAATTTGAGTTAGCTAGATTATTTACAAACTTCGAGGGTTATTTCATCCTATCTCTATCAAAAGCCAAAGCTTTTGAAGTACCAAGAAAGGAAAGCTGAAACTCTTTGTCTTCACTCATTGATGTCTCTGATTTTTCTTTCAGTTATCTGGCGATGTTTTTCCTGAAATGTACAACTACATGGAAAATACAAAAATCAATTTTTACTGTCATTTCATGAATTTTGCCTTTGAAACTAGTTTAAAGTCTGACTGTATAGCTTTAAATATCCATGTATGGAGTTACAATAGAATCTCCTGGTAAGAATTTTTTCTGTCCTGTCAGGAGCTTCATCACTAGACTGATGCTGAAACTCAAAACCCTTAGTCTTTCTTTAAGGGGTTTTCACATTTATTCTCTTAAGTGCATCAGAAAAATATCTCATTTTGATTTATTTCACTTTGATAATAACATTATGTCACAAATATATGATACAGTCTTTCCTATAAGTTAGCCGGGCAACTGTTCGGCTAGCTGCCTGCTGAGCATCCTGGCACCAAGGAATGGACAGAGTCACTCACGGTAACTATGCTCTTCACTCAGCTTTTACTGAATGCAGATTCACTCAAAGTAGATCAATGTACATAAATATCCTACTCTCACTCTAACAATCTGAGAGAATTATAACACACACACAGCAATCAATGGGAAATAATGAACCCAAGTCCCAGAGTCTCAGTCATGTGGGTCTAGGAGACAACAACACAGTGGTCAAAGGAGTTGTCAGCGTCTTGCAAGGAAGGATCTCTGAAGCCAGGTGGCCACAGGGCAGGCGAAGTCCTCAGTCCAGCAGGGCGGAGCCTCCAGTGGCCAACAGCAAGGGAGATGTGTGTGGAGCTCGCCTGTCTCAGCAGTGGTCTGGAGCCTGCCTCAGTTATACCTTGAAAGTGGTGTACGCCACCCTTCTGGGTCTTTTGATAAATATCTTGGAACCCCTGATGCCAAGTGGGGAATTTCCCCAGGAGCCTATGGGTGGTACATGGCTGATCTGCCTGGCACCCATAATAGCAAGTGGGAAATTTCCCCAGAAGCCTATCTGTGAGCAGTCCCACTCCACAGACATGGCTGTTCTGGTCACACGTGCAGATATCTTAGGAGGGTCACCTTGGCAGATGTGTCTAGTGTGACTTAGGTAGTTTCCCTCTTGAACCAAAGTGTCATGGCTGACTGACAGCCATCTTGTTGACATGAGTGACTCCATTTTGTTTTATATACTTTATGCTGTCTTGACTGGATCAATGACATATCATTGGTCCTGCTCTCTACACATTCTCCAGGAAACAACTTTTTCCCTGAATATTCAGATACCGCCTCAACTTTGTCCCTAAAAGGCTTTAGTTAACTTTCTCTTATCAGGGTGGCCAATTGATTTAAGGTTGAAGGTGGAAAATAACAGACCTGCAGCTGTTGATTATGCTGCTCTCTCTCCACTTACATTTTATGAGCCATTTCAACCCTGATTATGCTAATTTGATAACATCGTATTTGAATTAGTTTTTGCTTCTCAAAGACCAGGAATGATGTTATAAAGATACATCTGAGTACAATCAAGTATTCTGATCCTGTATTTTCGTCACTGATTTTCCAAAGAAAGGCCAAGAATAGAAACTTTAATAGAGGAAGAAAAGTGAAACTCCAAATCCAGAAACTGCTGAAAAGGACAGCTGTCACTGCATGGAAGCAGCCAGTGTGGACTTTCTGGCCAATGTCCATGAGCACAAATTAACCCTTTAGCTAGTTGTAGTTAAGAAAACAGCTTAGCCCTAAATTAACTATATGGGATCTTGTGCCATATTTTTAACATTTAAAAAATACATGTATATTCATGCCCACAATGTGAGTTTAGAGCTAAATTATCCTATGACTCATACAACCACCCTCTTCCCACCCTTTCCTGGCACCCACCACTGTGAGCCCCCCTCCTCTTGGATTCTGTGCCAATGCTTAATGCTGAGCAGAGGATGGAACGTGAGCAGTCAAGAGTACTTGGCTTTCCTGTGAATACTAGAATCTATTCCCAACTGATTTTGTCAATAAATATTTCTTGAAAAGGAAACCTGATTTCTGCCAATGAAAGTGCATTTAATTTTTCATTTCATTTCCTATAACCCCAAACACAAATCAGAGAATATATGTGGTCAAAATACTGGGGGAAGTAGGTTTGCCATCATTTCTGAGATGAGAGAACGAGGTTTGATGATTGTGAGCTAGCAATATTCTCAGTGAATTACAGTCTAAAACCATAGAGAAAATATGAGTCTCTTTAAGTGCCCAGTTCAGGATATGATTCATATGAACCGAAGAACCGTTATCATGAGATGCAACTGTAGAAAAGACCCTGTAGGAACACATAGAATAGACTCCACTGTGGGAGACCATCTGCCAGTTTATCTATTAAGAAACACGATATAGTCTTCTGTGATTTGGGGAAAAGAAATTGCGCTACTTACAGAAAGGGAGATGCTCAAATGGCTAAGTCTTTTAAAGAATTCTAATTAGGTTGTCTAGATAGAAAATGTCTGATTGTGTATACTTTTTTAAAAGATTTTATTTATTTATTTATTTGTAAACGGGGGGGGGGGGAAGAGAGGGAGAGAAACATCAATATGTGGTTGCCTTGCACGCTCCCCATCCTGGAGACCTGGCCTGCAACCCAGGCATGTACCCTGACTGGGAATTGAACTGGCAACACTTTGGTTTGCAGGCCAGCACTCAATCCACTGAGCCACACCATCTGGGGTTGATTATATATACTTTTTACCCATTACATTTATACCTAAGAAAACACACCCAGTTTTAAATTGCTCACGGACTACAAGTATGGACTACCTACTTTCACCATATAATTTCTGTCTGCTTAAGTACCTTCTTCTAACATTATCTCAACAATATAATATTTACTTGTTTACTAAGGTAAATTTAATTAATTACATTTAATGTATGCAGTGAATATTTTCATTCAAATTACTCCTTTTCTCTAATGACTTTAAATGACTCCTAATAATATACATTGTAACTCCAAATTCCTTATTACAAACCTCAGCAAGCTTTCCAAACTTCTATTCTTTGACTCCCTTTCTGAATTGTTAGTACCAGTCATACTGAATTCCTCACCATGCTCTATAGATGGTCCTAAATTTTCCTACATTTGTACATTTGTTCACACCACTGCTTTCCCTGATTTGTTTCTTTATCACAAACAGTGGGTTCTGTGGTACAAAGCAAGCCAGGATAAGCTAAAAACAATTCTGTAGGAAAAATTAACAATGTCAGAAGGGACAATCTGTCTTCAAAGAAAGGATAGTGAAGGGCAAATTCTTTGTCAAAAGTTTAAAGGAGTAGGTCAAATTTAAAGTCAAGATCCTATCTGTAGGGTCTAATTTGGTTGGGGTGAGGGTGGGAGGTTTGGGAAGCATAAGAGATACTGAAATCACATTGGGACCCTGTCATGAATCAGAGAGGTCTAGAACAACATCAATGGGATCCTGTTCTGAGTAACAGGGCTACAAATATAAAATCACAGTCATCTGTGTACTTTGTTATGTAACATTTATAGATTATTTGCTATGTGGAAAGCTTTGTGCCAGTCACTGACAGATACACAAAAGATCAGTAAGACAAACTCTGGCCTCAAAGAAATATACAATGAACACAAATACTTCAAGAAGTGACTGTAAGGCCAAGGAGGACAAATGGTGAGGTTGGGCTCCTGGAAACAGCCAATAGTTCTGACTCTCCAATGCTAAGGGGAGATCTCACCCTATCCCTGTGCCCACCATACTGCTTCTCTCCTGCCCTAGCCTGCAAGTGTGAGTGACCACAAAGTCCATTTCCCTGAAGTTGCTTGAACAGACTGCCTGCTACCATTGAACCACTCATGTTCATGTGAGAACCATGACAAGTGATGTGTTGTCAAGGGTTGGTCTGGGTGCATTTCAGTTTCCTCCCTTACCCACAATTCACATCAACACTCTCCTAGAAGTTAAAATATGTGTTTGAACACAAAATCAATTCCAAAATAAGTGTTCTAGCACCTCCTTCCAACAAGATTGCAACCCCTGATCTCCCTCGTAAAGCCATCACTAATGTCAAGAGAGACTGACCCCTTCTAAACTCTTTGCTATACTTTGTCGCCTGAATCCAAACTGGCTTAGGCTGGGTCTGAAATATCACAAATTCTCTGTTGAAAATAGTTTTGCCAGATTCTTGTCCTTATACTATGGGTTTCAAATTCTAGTTTACAGTAAATCCAAGGAACTGACAGGATAATGGGCATTATATCATCCCCTCTGTCCTTCTCCCTTCCTTCCTTTCTATCTGTATCTTCCCCGACACAAAACAAAGCTAGCAGTATACTTAGGTGTGGGCAAAAGGGCCTGAGCTTCAGATCTGCCAAGCAATATGTGCCATAATATTAGTGGGCTCTGCTCTTAGGTCAAAATATATCAGAATAGTTTTCAGAAAAATTTCTATGAACACCTAACCAGCTTCAGTGTTTTAAGAAACAAATTGCAGTTATCTGGAAAAGTTAATTTATGTGGAATACCTTCTCGGTTAATGTTCATTGTGTGAGGCATTATTTACAAGCAAAGAAACAAACTAAAAAAAACATAATAAAACTACACAGCATCCCTAAGAAGTGTTTCCACTGTCTCCTGATGGAAGTTGAACTCTCACAAGGATTCAAATAACTAAACTTCAAGGAAGGCTGAGACCCTTTCTTTATTTTTTAACATGTTCCTTGGAGGTGAAACTTACTTCTCACTTACTACCCAACCCTCCTGGCTGTCTTTCCACTTCAGTCTCACTCCTCCCTGTGACTGATAAACCTCTCAGTACCTTCTGAGATTCTTGGTAAAGTTGTCATTCACGGTGGTGTTCCCTAACTAACATGGACCAAAAAAGGACTCGCAAGTTATTAGTGTTGCCAGTCGTGGCTACACTGGGAGAGTGGTCTGGAGAGCACAAACTTAGTCAAAGGAGCCGGTATGAGTTTTACTCCACAGTCCACAAGCCAGCAAAACTACCTAATGTCTGCCTGTCCAGCTGGCATCGCTGCTTCCTTTTATTACCCATATTTGGGCACAAATAGCTCATGTGGACACTGGATGGATGGATGGATGGATGGATGGATGGATGGATGGATGGATGGATGGATAATGACTCCTTGCCTACAGCCAGGGTATTTAAAGAATGAGAAAATGAAACAAATCTCACATGTGCTATCTGTTGCAACTCAAATTAAAGGGTTTGATGAGGGAAGGTGGGACTAATGCTACTGACTGAAATTCAATGTATGGATTTTAGCTTCTCTTGCCACTCTTTTGGCTAACTAACTTGGATTTTACTAAGAGGTCATCGTTTCAGTGTGTCTCAATCTATACAAGCATATCCAGCATAATGGATAGATGTTAATTCCCCTATGGAGAAAACAACACTTCTAGCCACACCTTCATAACATGCAATGTTTCCACCGTTGCCTAGAAAATGTTTTCTGTTAAAATAAAAATACGGCTTCTTTGGTTTGCATTCACTTCAACAGGTGGACATGCAACAGGTTTTGGAGAAGTTTAATTGAAATCATGAATTATTCTGCATCATCGGGGAGGCAAAGCCCTGTTATTCTGATGCTTTTGTTTTCTTTTGAGCACGATGCCTCAGGAAACATACGCATCTCAGAACAGAATCTTAAGACACAGGGCCCCATCTGACTGCTGGGCGTGCCTTTATCTCCATAACAAACAAGAACATCACAGCACAAAGACTGCCTAGATCAAGGGGGAAAGGCAGCTCACAGAGTCTGCTCTTAAACTCATGGGAGCAAACTAAGATCCAGAGTTTGGTTTGGTTGAACAGTGCAAAACCCAATGTTAGACTCCTCAAAAGCCAAAATGAACAGCTGCCATCCTTCTTAAATAAGATCTTAGGGGAAAATATTTAAGGCAGGAGGTGATTCTGTGGGCCTCTATTTATTTGAATTGGTGAACTTTAATGCAAAGTCCTGTAAGGTGTGATGTCTTGGTGTGGCCAGGCCTGGGGTGAAACAGGAGAGATGGAGGCAGAGGAAGGTGCAGTGATGCAGGTCTGAGTCCAGTGAAGAGGAAAACTGTTCCCCCTCCCTGCCGCATGGGGAATATATTGAGGCTCCTGGACTGTGGAGCTCACAAGATTTGATTTCTGGTGTGGAATTTTTATCAGGAGACGGCACCCTAGACAAGGTAGGCTCTTCCACAGTAGAAAGGCTGGAGGAAGGTCAGCAATGTCCTGCAGGCAAAGACTTGATGGAGCATGTGCTCAGCAGCCTGGGAGATGAGCCAAAATGCCTGCTGGGGAGTATATTTTACCAGTGTGCTTGAACTGGGGAGAGCTAAGGGCCAGCACAATTTCAATACAAAATACTGATTTGTTCTCTCTGCCGATAGGCTTGTGGGGCCTGGGGATATGCAGGTTACTATGCAGTTCTGGTCTTCAATCATTACAATATGCCTTACACTGGTATATCCAAAAACATTCACACATCCAAAAACACACATTTCTCTCAATGAGCTCAGTTTTCACACCAGGCAGAGAGAAAAGCAAAGACAGTTTTAGATGTAGATGCAGTGGAATAGCTCTCAGAGGCTCTGTTTCACAGATTTCTATAAATTAAGAGACGTATTATTTGGCTTTCTGCAATATTCTCCACATCGGGTTCTCCTTGCTCATGACACGGCTCTGCCCAATCTGTGTCAAATTCCTTCTTCGTCCACACTGCATGGCCAGTCAGAGAGCTGAAAAACTTTACATCCAGATCTACATTCTATCTTTTTCCACAAACCAATCATTCACCCCTGAGTCCATATGGCCACATTTAAACATTTATATTTTAGCATACAATTATTCTTCAGCTTCTTATCATTGTCAAGATCACTATATGGCAAATGATAAATTATTATAATTATAAAACCCCAGTGTTTCAACTATTGCTCATTACCTATCAATTCATAGTCATCAGTACCACAAACAATTGTTATTGCTAAAGTTTCATAATTTTGTTGGCATCACTGTTGTTGAGATGCAAAAAGGATATTTCACCTGCGTACCTCATCTGGCATATGAATTGTTCATTTCTACCAAACTAGTAGTTTGGGACTTCATGTTTAAGATCAGACATAATAAATAATTCCTTGTTTGAGTGTTTGATATGGTCAAATTCTTATGACTTAGATAGGACAATAAACCAATGTCTTTTTTCTTCTCAATTTTTCAACCCCATCCCGGGGAATCACAGCAAACATTTCTCACACAAAACTTCTCTTTGATTTAGATGAATTGTTTCTCAGAGGTACCATCTAAAAATGCAAAGAGAGGAACCCATGCCCTAAGGATTTGTCTTGTGAGATCACTGTGTTGGAGACTAAGAATAAACTATAGAATCAGAGAGAAAAATGTGCACTCCTTCAGCCTCTTTGGTTGCTTAAAGCTGCCAGTGTTCATCTTCACGTGCAACAATGTGCAACACTAGTCTACTAACTTGAACAAGCCCTCAGGGGCCCCTTTCTAAGAACTGGGTGTCTTCTTAACATTGCTTTTTATTTTCCTGTGATTAGGAGTTTCTTCTGACATAGGGGTGGGCAGAAGTATTTTATGACAAAAAGACACTTTGGAGAGAGTTATCCCATGGCTAACAGAGGAGTTGTGAACAGATCCTTCATCAATACCTAACAACCCTTAGAAGCTACTTAATTACACTGAACTTTGGTCTCTCATCTTCACAGTGAAATTATAAAATGAGAAAATTTCTGAGGTTTCATGCCATCTGATGCTAATACTTTATGGGTTGCTGAATGTAAATGATTTAACATAAGTAAATTGGAGGTGACACAGGGAGAGATGATTCATGAAGAAGCCACGAACAAACTCAGAGGAAAGCTGGGGTCACTAATCAGTCACAAGGATCATAGGAGAAATCCAAGGCTCATAATAAACCCTGCATGTGGTGGCTATTTTCCACCTCTAATATACCATTCCCCCTTTCCAATATCTTAATAGACAGTCTACTTGAAGACTCTATAAGACGGACTTTAAACCTACAATGTTCCACCATGATTTCAGTATTTCCATCAATCCTGGTTCTCTTACTCTTTCTGTTTCTGCTGAGAGTTCCAGCACCCCCTTAGCTGCATGGCCTTCAAATTTATTAGGTTCCTCCTCTCTGTCCCTGAAAATTCATCCAAACATGGCTCAATCCTGCCAATTCTTCTTCCACAGTTCATTGCAGTCATGTCCCTTGTACCATCTGCACTTTAGTTCAGACCTCATTGTGGGTTTCCACAATACCTAATTTACCTGCTCACCTCGTCTCTCTTTCTGTCACAGCACAGACTCCAAATGGCCACCAGAGTTATTTCTTAAAGGTCAGATCAGGTCTTACTATTCTTAAATGCAGTCAGTTGTACAGTCAGTTGTACCCCTTAACCTGTGCATACAATTCAGACTCCCTAAAACTGCTTTTGATTCCTGCAACCTGCGGGAAACCAAACTTTTTTCATTTGTTTCCTTCTGATCTCTTTTACTCCTAACTTACTGTATGCTGCTGCTCTTCCCTGATAGTTTCGCTGTTTTGGCTGCCACCATTATCTCCACACATCTAAGTCTATGCTGCGTCTAGGCACCAATCCAAGGCCACCTCTTCTCTGATCTTCTCCACGCCCTCCTGCTCAGAGCGGTCTTTCCACCTCCCGATACAGGAGTGTTGAATCGATGCCTTTCTTACGGCATGTCTCACTTTTTATGTTCAAATATTTTTTAAACACTTTTGACAAGAACATAAACTCCTGGAGGAAATAATATAATGTCTTCTATATACTATGGCCCCAATTCAATTTAAGTTATTGAAAGTGTGATTAGAGGAGACAGATATGAAAAAAACTACATCTCAGCCAGGAAGTATTTTGGAAACAACATATGGTTTAGATAGGCTGTTCCGATACAGACTCCCAAACTCGTGAAACACCTTCCATACAAGCCTTCTAAAATAGGATTAGTCCATCATTTATTTATGGCCCTTCCAAGGTTCAAACTGCTGGTCAGGTGAGTTTTTTGATGCCTATGAATCCAAGTAACATCTTAAAATATTATTTGCTGTTAATGACAGGAGCACAGCCATGTTAGAATAATTCCAGCTGACATGAGTTGATTTTTTATTATATACCATGTAATATGTTAAAAGCTTTTCATTAATTATGTCATTTCATTCTCACAGAAATCTGATGAGGTCATATGATATGTCATAGATATGTTGAATAAGTTGTCCAGGGTTAAAAAGCAAATGAAAGGAAATCCCAGGTGGTAAGCCAGTGTCACTGGGTACAAGTCTACGCATGTAACCATTACATAACACTGCCTCTGGTGGAGAAGAAACGGTATTCACCTTGGAGACAGACAAGTGTTTAATGCCTGTGCTATTTACTATTGTTGTGCGCCCTTGAACAAAATTGCCTAACCTGTCTGAGACTCAGTGTATTATCTATAAAATGGTTAAAATAAAAGTTACCTGGCAGAGTTCTTAATAGAAATAAATAAAATAATATCTCTGTAACCCAACCTAGGCTCTTCACCCTCCACAGTAATGCTCCCCTTTGAGAACCTGACCTCTTGCGCATTTTCCTGCTGCATGTTCCCTCCTATACTTCCACTCTCCGCAAGCCATCACTGAGATCTAAGACCGACTGGACCATTAAAAAAATGAGACCCACTACAGCACGATCACACCTGTGACCACAACTTAGTTCTATAAAACACCAGGACCTTTGAAGTGGAATGTTTTCTCTACTTTTTTTGGTTAAATTCTTGATTTGTGTGTCCTGCAGAATAGTATCTCATTATTTCTGTGTGGAATAAGAAGTGAAATCAGTGAGAAGTTTAAGGATATATTCACCTTATGGCTAAAAGTGGGAGAGAAAAAGATTCCCACTTGCAGTTTTGTATTTAAATATTTATCACAACACCTGACACAGAACAGATGTTCAATAAATAACAGTTGTTATTCCTTGCATCAGAAGGAAAATAGCACCATGTAATACTGAAATATTAAAAAGGAAAAAACCCTCGCACTCCTGTGGATTTGATGTGTCACAACTTACTGCAATCCACTGAAATGGGCACAAGACATAAACTCTAATGATAAGTCTCGGGGTCTTCCTCCTTTTCTTGTCCATATATATTTGAAAACTTATTTGGATAAAAGGAATATTACACCCAAGAATTATTTTCCAACTCACAGAGCCAATGTTCTCATTTTAAAAAAATTATAGTTAATGTACAATAGGACATTAGTTTCAGGTGTGCAACATAGTGATTCTCCATTTATATGTCTTACAGTGTGATCACCATCTAGAAACCATCTGTCACTATACAAAGTAATTATGATATTATTGACTATATTCCCTGAGCTATACATTACATCCTGTGAGTTATTTATTTTATAACTGGAAATTTGTATCTTTTGTTCTCTTTCACCTTTTTCACTCTCCCCTACCTCCTCCCTCTGGCAATCATCATTTTATTCTCTGTATCTAGGGGTCTGTTGCTGTATTTTGTTTGTTTTGTTTTGTTTGGATCCCAAATACATGTGAAATTATATGGTATTTGTTTAACTCTATCCATCTTATTTTACTTGGCTTAATATCCTCTAGATCCATTCATGTCACAAATGGCAAGGATTGCATTCCCTTTTTATTGCTGAATAATAGTTTTAATAAAGACCAATACATCACTTTTTCTTTTATAGATTTTGCTTTGGGTTATCCCTAAAAACATCAACAAACCCTGGGTCACCTTGTGAAAGTCAGAAATCGGTGTGTAGGTTGGTTGGTACATGAATGTGCAATTGGTCCAGCACCATTTGTTGAAAAGACCACCTTTTCTCCACGAGTTGTCTTTGCTTCTTTGTCAAGTTGGCTATATTTGCTTGGTCTATTGCTGGGCCCTTTATTCTGTTCTTTTGATCTATGTTTCTATTATTTCACCAATACCACACTGTCCAGATTACTTAAACTCTGTAGTCAGTCTTAAAATCGGATAGTATGGGTCTTATTCTTATTCAATATTGTGTTAATGATTCTAGGTTTTTTGCCTTTCCATATAAACTTTAGGATCAGCTTGTCAAATTCTATAACACAGCTTTCTGGAATTTTGACTGAGATTGCATTAAATCTATAGACCAAGTTGGGAAGAACGGACACCTTAATATTGAGTTTTCTAATCTATGAACATAAAATAGCTATTTATTTATATTTTCTTTAATTTCTTCCATCAGAGTTTTATAGTTTTTCACATGTAGATCCTATACATATATTGTTATATTTATACCTAAGTATTTCTCTTTTTTGGTACAATATTAAATAGTACAATTTTTAAAAAAAATTTATTGTTGTTCAACTACAGTTGTCCTCATTTTTCCCTCATTACTCTCACCTGCCCTGACCACTCCCCCCTATTTTTCTTTAATTTCAACTTCCATTTATTTATTACTGATATATAAAAAAGCAACTGATTTTGTTTGTTATATTAACATTGCACCTGAGACCTTGCTATAATCACTTCTCAGTTCCAGGAGATTTTTTTGTCAGTTCTTTGTGATTTTCTGCATAGACAATCATATCATCTCCAAACTAACACAGTTTTGTTTCTTCTTTCCAAAATTGTATAGCTTGTAATCCTTTTTCATGTCTTTTTGCAGTAACTGGGACTTTTAGTATAATGTTGAATTGGAGGAGTGAAAGAAAAACCTTCTTTTGCTCCTGATCTTAGGAAAGAACCATCTAGTTTCTCACCATTAAGTGTAATATTAACCGTGGATTTTCTGTATGTGCTCTTTTTTAAAGATCCCTTTTTAGTATATTTTATGCATTATGATATTACAGTTGTCCCAATTTTCCCCCTTTTTGCTCCCCTCTGCCTGGTATCCCCCTTCCTTCCAGCAATCCTCCCCTTAGTTCATGTCCATGGGTCATGCATATAAGTTCTTTGGCTTCCCCATTTCCTATACTATTCTCAATATCCCCCTGTCTGTTTTGTACCTACCAATTTGTACTTCTTAATCCCTGCAACATTTCACCCATTCTCCTCCTACCCTTCACAGTTGATAACACTCCAAATGATCTCCATACCTATGATTCTGTACCTGTTCTGCTTGTTCGCTTACTTTTTTTGTTTGTTTTAGATTCAGTTGTTGGTAGTTATGAAGTTGTTGCCTTTTTAATGCTCATAGTTTCGATCTTCTTTTTCTTAAATAAGTCCCTGTTAACACTTCATATAATAAGAGCTTGGTGATGATGAACTCCTATAACTTTACCTTGTCTGGGAAGCACTTTATCTGTCCTTCCATTCTAAATGATAACTTTACTGGATAGAGTAATAATCTAGAATGTAGGACCTTGCTTCTCATCACTTTGAATACTTCTTTCCAGTTGCTTCTTGCCTGCACAGTTTCATCTGAGAAATCAGCTGACAATCTTATGGGAAATCCTTTATAGGTAATTTCTGCATATCTCTTGCTGCTTTTAAGATTCTCTCTTTATCTTTAACCTTTGGCATTTTAGTTATGATGTATCTTGGTGTGATCCTCTTTTGAGTCCAATTGGCTTGGGATTCTCTGTGCTTCCTGGACTTGTATGTCTAATTCCTTCATCAAATTAGATATGTTTTCTTTCATCATTTTTTGAAATACGTTTTCAATTTTTGGCTCTTCCTCTTCTCCTTCTGGCACCCCTATGATTTGGATGTTGCCATGTATGGAGATGCCCCAGATTCTTCTTATATTATCCTCATTTTTTTGAATACTTGTTTTTTTCTTTTTGTTCAGGTTGAATGTTTATTTCTTCTTTATGTTCCAAATCTTTGACTTGAATCCTGGCTTCCTTCCCTTCACTGTAGGTTCTGTATATTTTTCTTTATTTCACTTAATGTAAGCATCATTTGTTTATATCGAGTATGGCAACTTTATATTGTTGCCATACTCAATGAGTTCTTTGAGTATCTTGATCACTAGTGCTTTGAATTCTGCACCTGATAGACTGGCTATCTCCATTTTGCTTAATTCTTTTTCTGGAATTTTATTCTGTTCTTTCATT
Source organism: Carollia perspicillata (assembly GCA_004027735.1). Taxonomy (NCBI): domain Eukaryota; kingdom Metazoa; phylum Chordata; class Mammalia; order Chiroptera; family Phyllostomidae; genus Carollia; species Carollia perspicillata. Next base: position 18,102 of record PVKM010016974.1, read on the forward strand.
TGGGCCATATTTCTTTGTCTCCTCAATTTGGCAGCCTCCCTGTGTTTCCATGTATTAGATGGAGATGCTTTGACTCCCTGTAAAATGCACCTGCAAATTGTGCAGAGCAGAGACTTGGGTAATTTCCAGGGCAGGGCAACCCGCTTTACCACTCTGTGGCTCTGTGTGGGGGGAGGGCTCAGAGAAGAGACAATGCCACTGCTTGGCTTTTGGAGGCTTGCTGGGCACTTGTCCTACTTCCAGTCACTTCATCTACTCTCTGTATGTGACTGGCACCCTTCCAGCTGTTGCCCTGGTGTTGAATCCCAGAGTGGGTGGGTTTGTGTATGTTTCCGACTTCACAAGCCCTTTAAGTGAAATTATCTGAAAATCCAGCATTTTCTTCCATCACCCCAAGCCCCACTGGTCTGTACAGTCAAAAGTTATGGGGATTTATCTTCCCAGCACTGGAACCTTGGGCTGTGTGGTCTGGCCTAGGGCTGAGTTCATTCACTACCAAGGTATCCCTCCTGATTTTTGTCCACCACATGTGAATGTGGGACTGCCACTCATGCCCATTCCACTGCTGCCACCACCTCTCCACACCACACTGTGTCTCTTCACCTTTCTGTCCCTCCTCCCCATTTGGATTACTGTGGATCCTTTAAATCATTAGTTGTTGGAGTTCCATACAGTTTGATTTTATGAGAGTTCTGGGTGTTTGTTGTTTTGAGGTTTAGTTGTAATTCTTTTTGTGGTTACTTGAGGAGGAGAACTATGTCTATCTACATGTCTGTCTTGACCAGAAGTCTATATATGCTCTTTTCCAAGTTCAGGAAGTTCCCCTGTATTCATAGTTTGTTGACAATTATGATCATAAACAGAACAATCTCATTTTTAAAGATTCAAACTTTCCTTTTAACTTTCCTTTTTAATCTCTGTATACTTCAAAATTGTGCATATTTATCCATTTTATTTTTATATCCCTGGTTTCTAAAATGGTATAATTAAGCCATCTGGAGATTTTTATAAGACTCACAAAATAGCTAGGATTTTGCCCCCAGGTAAAATAAATTACTGCAATTACGTGTAATGACATACAGTAGTTTATTCTAAGTATCTCTAAGATTTGTTTGGGGAAAAACAATCAAGACAGAGCTTCTGTTTTTTACAAACATGACTTTCAGTGAGTGACTGTTACAGAAATGCATACATGAGACATTTTGACATTGAGATCATGAGAGTCAAATGATGAATATAGTCTCCAAGTGAAAAAGCAAAAATTTCTCCTTTTCTAAAAAGGGTTTACATATACATGAGAAATAGCAGTCTAATAGGGTGAATGTGAAATGAAGATCAGAGCTGTAGCCGGGTTCATTCATTAAGTAGTTGTGCAATCTTTGATAAGTCATCTGACATCCTCTAGTTCTATGGTCTCATATGACAAGTACAATGATGATAACCACCACCACCAACACTGTGCTCCCCACCTACATGTTCACAGTATTAATTCAGGGCTAAACAAAATAATTAATGTGAAAATGCCTTTTTATAACTTTGAATCAAAATAGAAATAGAAAGCATTATTTATTATTAGATGTGTAAGTTAGGAAGAAGTTCTAACATTCATCAGATTTTTACATTAAAACCCCATCATCAAAGCAACTACATTTTTTTGAGCTTTCAAGTTTTTAGTTGAACTTCATTCCTAGGGTAAAAGTCATTTAGGGTAATAAAAACACTAAAGGCTGAAGTCTTCAAGTTTATCACCAACTTCAAGTGTGGCTTGATTGCACTATAATACAAATACAGTCATTGTGTAGTTTATCTTATATAATCCACTTCTTCACCAGTGTAATGAAGTGACTGGTCATTTAAAGAGGCTCACGAAGGTGAGTTTGAATCAGAAGGTCAAAATATTTGGCTGTCCTATATGGTGTGGAAATAACCATCTTTAGCTTTCCCCACTCAGACAAGATATTCAATACAGCAAGTTGCTTGCAGAGTCAGTTATCCCTTCATGTAGCTAATTGAGCTCCCACCATCTGTCAGGTGCCACGGAGGAAACACAGAGATAAAAAGAAAAGGCCCCATGATAGATACATACATACCATGAAACAGAACTCAGCAATAAAAGGAAACAGTGCTGCAGGCAACAACCTGGATGAATCTCTAGCAAATTATGCTAAGTGAAAAAAAAACCTCAAAAGGATATCTACTGCATGATTTCATAAAATAATGTTCATGAATAAGATAATTATGGAGATGGAGAATAGATTAGTGGTTGCCAGGGGTTAAAAGGATAAGAATAGAGGGGCTGGAAGTAATTATAAAGGGGTTCCAGAGAGAATCCTGTGATGTTGGTACAGTTAAGCATCTTGACTGGGCTAAATGTATGATAAAGTTGTGTAGTGCTGTATAAACACACATGTGTATATACACACACGAGTGCATGTATAACTGGTGGAGCCAGAAGAAGCTCTAGGGATTGTGTCAACATCAGATTCTTAGTTTTTCTATGGCACTATAATTGTGTGAACTGCGAACACTAGAAGAGACTGGGGGGAGGGTACACAGGACTCTCATGTTCATTTCTTTGCAACTTCCTGTGAATCTATAATTATTTCAAAAGATAAAGGTCAAAAAAGACAAGGTGCCTATGAGTTGTACAACACCAAGAATGAACTATAATGTAAGCAAACTTTGGACTTTAGGCAATTATCTTATGTCAAACTAGGTTCATCCCCTGTAGTGAAATGTGCCACTTTGGTGGATGACGTTCATAATGTGGAGGCTATGCATGTGTGCAGCAGGGGCTGTGTGAAAGTCTCTGAACCTTCACCTCAATTTTGCTGTGACCCTAAAGCTACTCTTGAAAAAAAATCTTATTTTTTAAAAAATAAAATGGAACATTCCATGATATGTGAAAATTATATGAATTTAAAGTGTCAGTGTCCGTAATAAATTTGTACTGGAACACACACATAAAGACAAGGTCCCTGCCCTCCAGGGGCTAATCTCAGTCCCTCTACCTAACCCTCTCTGGGTCTTGCCCTGTTATTTCTGGAGGCTTCAGGATTCTTCACATGTGCTTGCTTCTCCTTTTTTAGTCTCCATTGCTTGCCCATCACCAATAGCCACTTCTCAGAGCTGTGTATGAAAATGCCGAGTCTTACCCCTGAAGAGCTCATGCACGGTCCATGGAGCTACTGGAGGAATAGGCAACTATTCTCCATCCCTCTTCACACTCACACCTTTATTTTTTAAGATTTTATTTATTCATTTTTAGAGAGAGGGGAAGGGAGGAAGAAAGAGAGGGAGAGAAACATCACATGAGAGAGAAACATTGATTGGTTGCCTCCCGCACATGCCCCAGTCAGGGACCAGGCCCTCAACCCAGGCACATACACTGACCACAGATTGAACATGTGACCTCTCTGTTTGGGGGACAATGCCCAACCAATTGAGCCACACCAGTCAGGACCATACCCACATGTTTAGACATCTAAACAAAAGCCTTTGCACAGACCATATCCCCCAGTACAAACCAGCACATGAAATATACCTACAAGGGTCCACCAGTTCTATGAGTTCACTAACTGTGTCTGGTTGACAGGAGTCCTTTGGGGTCTGAAAGGAACGATAATGTCCAAGGTGAAAAAAGTATTGGGTTGACCAAAAAGTCCATTTAGTTTTTTTCCCTAAAATAAAAGATACATTTTTCATTCCCACCAATAACTTTATTGACTTGGATATTTGAGTATGTTAGCTATCTTCAGGAGTATAATATTGATCTCAATTAATGTCTTGATTTGATCACGATCAATTTCAATTGGTCTACCCAACTGTGGGGCATTGTCCAGCAAGAAATCTCCAGCATAAAACTTTGTAAACCACTTCGACAATTCAATCAGTCACAGCACCTTCTCCATACACTGCACAAATCTTTTTTGCATTTCAGTTGCATTTTTACCTTTCTTGAAATAATGAAGCATATTATGCCAAAATTGTTGCGTATTTTCTTCCATTAAGATAGCTACACAAAAATTAACCAATGTCGATAAGTATTTTTAAATGCACACTGATATAACAGCTGTCACGATAGAATCCATCAAAATTGTTTCAAATGAAGTTAAAGGCAACCAAGCACTACTAGGGCCATCTTATGGAAAAAAACAAACACACTTTTTGGCCAACCCAATACTTAACCAGAGAACTTAATCAGGGAAGGCTTCTGGGAAGGTAGTGCTTGACTGAGACTTGAAGGTAAACTTCAGGGAGAAAGGAGGCAAGAGAGAATTCCAGGCAAAGTGACCCTATGTGCAAAGACACCGAGAATGCACGCTGTGGCAAAAAAGAGAAGTGGATTACTATTAGCATATTGATGTGAAAGGTGGTAGGCAGGCAGCTGGCAAGATGAGAACTAAAACCAAGCCCAGATAATTTCGGAGGCTCATGTCCCCCATGGCTCCATGTGACGGAGAAGCATGTTCAGACACTGCTACATGAGAACCACTGTGCTCTGAGACACCTAAAAGTCAAACTGTCCAGCTTGGCAGGCCACCCTCAGCACCGCAGTGACAGTGATATTATTAAGGCCCAAAAGGGGCTGCTTTTGCCCCTGTGCCTGCATAGGCTGGCCTGAAGCTAACTGTGCATGTATACTTGCCTCACCAGCTTATCCCCATGGCTTTATGTCAGTTCTGCTATGGACCTACATTCCTTTTGTATGCTACCCAAAACTGTCCGGCAGAATAGCAAGCAAATATGCTGTTGTAGAAGCACTGGACTTAGACCAGAAGATCTCAGTATGAACCGAAGTGCTCCATCCCTCACAAGCTATGAGCATTTAGCAAGTTCATTTTGTTGAGCTTCAGTTTACTCACCTGTAAAATGGGGACAAGAATCTACCACACAGAACTCTCCTTAAATTAAAGGGAGAAATATAAATGACAATGCCTTTCATAGCTTTTGCCCCTATGAGATACATTCTTGTTTTTTTTTTTTAGTGTTGCTTTCTTTTTCTAATGGTAGTTTCCCCTTCCTTGTTCGAGATGCAAGACTCTCCTGTGTCCCCTCACTGCCATTTATATTTGGAATTCTCCTAAAGCAAACCCCAGAGACAATGACTCCAGTGCCAGCCATTTCCCGGGGAGAAGAAATGTACGGGGACACAAATTAAGACTGGAAACAAACCATCCGCCCCTTTGGGTCTCTGGTATGGAATTCCACCACAAAAGTCCTCAAAGCCAGTGAAGAATGATACCTCAGAGAAAGCGGGAATTTTTCTTTTATGCAGTGACTGGATAGGGGTGCTCTGCTAATGTCGCTTCTCAATAGAATTTCTGTCCTGCTGAGCAGACTTGAGAAAGTCACAGTGGAGACCCATCCTTACTCACAGCAGCATCTGGAAGTTGTGCCCTGAGATGGTAAGGGAGGGGAGAAGGGTGAAGCTCTAACAATGAAAGGTCTGAGAAACACGTGTATATCGAGGTAGTCAATAAGTCTTAGAGTGTACGCTTATGTTTTCACAGAAGAAAGCGCATTTGGTATTTAACCATGCTGAGAGCAGAATTTCTGGCACCACTGGAATGGGGCACAGGCACAAGACAGGCTCCCGTCTTGGCCACCCCTCTGCACACATTAGCCTGCACCCAAAGCTATCATCACTTTTAAAAGAGAGTTTTTGATAGGAACACAAGAAAATCTGGTTTGTGTCACAAAAATGTGACAGTATCCAGAGAAGTGGGTCTGAGAACATTAGTTTCCTGAGGACATCTGTCTCCCTGCCAGGATGATGGTCCTGGAGAGACAGTTTGGAGATCACAGGGAAATCAAACAGCTGTGGGGCAGGGCCCCAGGCTCATTACCACCTGGCTGGGCCACAGACTCTATTAAGGCTCTGGAAACAGGCGAGGACCTGGCAATGGCTCATATTCGTGACACAGATTGTAAGAAATAATCAGGCACATTAATTTGTTTCCTCCAAATTACAAAGTTTGGTTTAACTACTGGCTTCCTCTTGCTCAGACTTAGCATAATTTAGCTATGCAGGCCAGAAGAGAGTAGGCTGAATTTCTGAGGGGCAAGTGGCATCTGTTCTAAAGGAAAATGAAAAAGAAACAGTTATGAGGAGGTGGGTGTTGATGCTGTAGCCCAGGGAAAACAGGACTCGCGTTCTAAAGAAGTAAGGATCTGCGAATGTGGATGCTGCTGAAGCCTCCCCTTCAGGCCAGCAGAGACATGAGAAACAGTCAGTGAGGACTGAGGAAGACAGAGTGGTAGCATCAATCTCCAAAATCACCACTCTGTATAGTAAGTTAATAGTGTGTTGTGCAATTAATGAACTTGGTCTGGCCATGGTGACAGAGTTCATTAGAGAACAATTATTCTCCACTCAAGAAGGAGAAAAATGACTTCAATAAAAATCATGCCAGCTCCACAGATATATTATTTTTTATTAAAAAGGCTTTTTCCGTAGTAAAATTCATTACCTATTCACATAATTAATCTGGATCTACCTTTCCATACATATTACTGTTGGATAAATGCTAGCAAGATTTAAGGGAAACAAATACGGTCATGCAGCTATACTGTCATTGAAAATAGATGCAATGAAGAAGGCAACTACAAAGTACGTTTATATTTTGGTTCTGCTGGAGCAATTTATAATCCATCCAGATGAGAGCTAAGGCCTGGCCTGCCTTCTCGTGAATCCTTCTGGGTTGCCTGTATCAGTATATTGATGCAGGTGGAAAAATCAGCTAAAGGGAGAAGACTCCTCTCAGGCAGCTGAAGTGTGTTCCTTCTGTGCTTTCTTCATCTTTCCCCTTTTATATTCTAGAAATACACTCAAGGAAAATTCGGAGGACACCATACATGAGGAAAAGAGTGTAGCTGCTTTCGGTCAGCATCTCTCAATATCTTGTAGTTGAAAGACCTCTGGAATCAAACCAGCCTGGGTTAAGAATCCTAATGCCACCCCTTGTCAGCATAGAAAGTTATTTAAACTCTCTGAACCCAAGTTTCATCATCAGCAAAACACAAAGGAGACAGCCGACATCATAGTGTTTCGTGGATTAATTGAGAATATATGCTATTCATGAGATAGGTAGTACTTAAAATAGTGAAGTAGCCTTCACTTCATGTTGCTTTGAATACCTAAGTCAGTTTTACCAGTATTTTTGCATTTAATAAAGCTCTGTTTAACATCTGTCATGGACCAGCCATAATGTTTTAGGCTCTGAGGATATGGAAATGAATAATATGCTCGTGATCCCGACTGCTTTAAAATGGGGAAGATAGTCATTGAACAAATACTTACTAACACTTCATGAAAATAATGTCTTGTTTTAAGCCAAATGATTAAAGACATAGTGACTTATTATTATTTTCAAACAAGAATAACAGTAATGCTCCAGTATAATAATATATTAAAATAATTCATTCATTTATATACTATATGTTGCTTTCTTTTTTGTTTGTTTTCCTTTTTACTCAGGTACACAAAATTGAATTAATCCTATTTCTCAGCTCATGATACACTTTCATCAAAAGGACACATGAGGCTTTATTCTCTTTTCTTCTATAAATATTCCTATTTTCCTCTTCACCATAGGCACTCACTTTCAAGTATTTAGTATATGTCCATTCACTTCGCTTTTGCACATTCATTTAGAGATATATATATTCTTAAAATACACAGTGTTGCTGTTCATATGTGATATACGTAAAAAGTACTGTTAGAAATAGGTTGTTCCTTTGTCCTCTTAACACTGCTCTCGAGTGAAGTACTTCTGTTTTCATATGAACCTAACACACTTCCAAGTGTTACCTAGTATTTCATGGTGTGCCTGGATCACACTTTATCTAACCGCTCCCCTAGAAATAGGCACCTAAGTTGCTTCACCTCCTTGCTGCTGTAAGCAATTTGACAAATAAACATCATCGCATAAATATTCTTATGAATCTGTCAAAGAGTGTGTTTGGTATGTATACATATCCAGACATTGGGTTTCGCATAGTTGATGTAACTAATAGATTTTTGTAGTATTTTCCAATTTGCCAAGCCCCTGCCAAGGCCTAGCATTGTTTGATGTGCTGTTTGTCATCTGATAGATGTAGAATGGTATTTCATTGTTTTTAAATGTGAATTTCTCTAAATAATGGTGATATTGGCCATATTATAATATGGTTATTAGGTTAATTATATCCCTTGGTTCATGACACATAGCCCAACCTCTTAATAATATTGTCC
>PVKM010016975.1:0-26344 GCA_004027735.1 Carollia perspicillata
TTGCCACACTGTACTTCTCAGAGTTCTTCCCGTGACGTGCCCTTTCCTGTGACCAGGCCCTTACACATGCTGCAGTTACTCTTGTTGGCTTTTTTTTTTTTTCAGGTCTCCCTGAATAGACTGGGTTCCCCATGGGCATCGTGAGCCAGGGCCTGGTACCCAGCAGGTGCTCGGTACACGTTGGTCAATGTACTGAGGGGGTGGGTCTTGAGTTGGGCCTTTACATAAAAAGTGGGGCTCGCTGATTAGGGTGAGAACATCGTTCAAGGGGGCAGGCAGGGCCGAGGGGAATGGCGGTCACTGCTGCCTGCTCGGGGGCCAGACGCACTGGACACAGCAGAGATGGACGTAGGCGCAGCCTGCTTCTCAGCGTTCAATATCACACGGGAGTCACCTACACCGTGGGACATTCGATCTGTAAGGCTCGATCACTTTCGCTGCTCTTTGTGGCTTGGAGCCGGTGTGCTTCTTCCCTGTGCAACCAGTGGTGGCCGTGCTGGCGGGCGAGGCTGCCGCAGGTGTGCTGGCAGGAGGCCGAAGGCAGCCTGGCTTCTGTGTCTGGCCGCACCACCTACTGGACTGGCCGTCTTGAGTGGAGTGAATGTAGGAAAGGAAAGTAGTGCTTACCAGAGTGTTCCAAAATGCTGCTTTTACACGCAGTGTTTTCGCCTAGTTCTGACTGCAGGGGCGCAGCGGGGCATGGGATGGGCCACAGGTGAATGCTTGGCGTTAACGAGGCAGTAGGGAGCACTGGGGCTCCGGCAGCCTGAGGGAACCTGTTTGAAGGGGTGCCCTTCCCCGGTTTGAAACAACTTTCCCCCCTGGTTTTGTTGAGGAATTACTGACATACATCGCTATCAGTTGACAGCACGGCAGTTTGATTTATATGCATTTACATCTATTGTGAAATGATTACCACAGTAGGTCAGCTGAAGTACATGTGGCGCGAGTTTACTGTTTTAGCCATTTTTAAAGTGTGTGATTTGCCTGGCCCCGCTGTCTGCTCAGGCACCGTTTTTGGTGCTCCCCAAATTTCATCCATTTACCCCTCACGGCAACCCGAGGTGTGTCTCTAGTTTTCAATGCTCCTCGGAGAGCTGCAGACGGTGAGAGGCAGGGGGCTGAGGAACCCGCCCACAGGCCACAGGACTCATCCTGGTGAGCCTGGGATTCGAACCCTTGGGAACCCAGTGTTGTCAGTTGTTCAGATTCTGTTCTTAAGAAAAGTTGGAAACAGAGTTTTTAATGTTAAATCTCCTGCTTTTAAAAAATGTTGATCGGATTAACCAAACACAATGCTGTTGGACCAAACAGAGCATGTTGGGGCCACAGGATGCCCATCCCCACTGTGGGCCGGGCGGGAGCCCTGCTCACAGCCGCCCTGCCTGTCTCCAGGGCCCTGTGGCCAGCGGCATCCTGGTCAGACACGGGGCTGGCAATGACAGTAGTAGGAGCAGAAGTGTACATTGAGAGCGTCCTGTGAGCCGGGCCTGTTCCCAGCACTTCCATTCTCGTGAGGGTTTTGCCCAAGGTCAGGATACTGTTACCCTCCTTTTGCAGATGAAGGAACGGAGGCCCAGAGAGGTCAGGTATTATGTCTCAGGTTGCACAGCTGGGAGTGGTGAAGTCAGGATTAGAACCCAGGCCATTGAGTTCCAGAGTGGGACGCGGGCCACTGTACTTTTTGCCTTTGTTTGGGTCCAGTTCTGAAGAATCCCAGGGAAGGGTAAGTGACAGACATCTGTTCAGTCCTGACGGTGACCTGTGCCAGGCACTTCCTCTCATTTTATTTCATGTAACCTTTACACCAACCCTGGCGTGGTGGGGCTTCTCATGGTACAGATGTGGATACTGAGTCTCAGAGGGGTCTAGTGAACTGCCAAGATTACACAGGCAGGATTTGAACTTGGATTTGAAGGACTGCAGAGCCCACGATAATTACCCCATGAGACGGTGGTAATTAATTGATTTTCAGTTTTTTACAAAAATATCTGCTTAAGGAGAGAACACAGAAAAGTGCAGCGAGGAAGAGTTAGGACAGCTCTGTTGAAGTGACTGGGCTGTAGCAGTTCCCTTCGTGTGTATTTAGGGGGTGCTTGGGGGTCCCATGAGTCTAGGTCTAAAGCTCCTTGGGGCGTGGGGTGAGGAGTGTTGAAGCGGGCATTGCTGGGGTGAGTGCCATGCCAACTGCTGTCCCAGGTTTTCTCTCCATCCTTTGTTTATGAATACCTTGCTCATAATAACCTGGCTGTGATCAGCTCCTTTGGATCCACACCCTCTCTAAGTGGTGCTAATTGAATTAACCACAGCCTAAGGTGGTGTTTTCGAGGTTGGCATCTAGGAGGCTTTTTGTTGGAAGACCTAGCCAGCCAAGATGTTGACTCCCACTCCTGTTCATTCAACACGATTCCCCCGGGCACCTGTTCTGTGCCAAGCTCTGTGCCGGGTGCCAGGGGAGTAAAAATGGCATGCAGTGTCCCTATAGCCGACGACCTTGTGATCTAGTGGGGCCAGAGAGGGCAACTGCTCTGCGATGCAACCTTTAGGGAGGCCGGTCCAGGTGGCAAACAGGACACGGGCAGATGGGGAGGCGGGAAGAGAGAGATGCATCGGAGGGGGCCTCGGGGGAAGAGCCTTCAGACTGAGCCCCTCGAGCGGAGCGATCAGGGGTCTCATCCATCTTCCTAAGCCCGGCACCTAGCTCAATGCCTGAACACAGGGGCTGCTATGAATGTATTTCAAGGTTGCATTCAGGGCGTCCAGCCCCATGAGGCAGAAGGTAAGTGGTAAGTGACATTAAACTCTATTTAGGCCCATGTTTGCCTACAGGCCAGTTTAATTTCTTTCAAACACATGGAATAGGCACCTAGTACTAGGACCATGAGTCTGGGTTAGCTGTGGACAGCAGGCCTGCCGCCCCGCAGAATAGAGGGGTCCAAGGTCAAGGCCAGCATTCTAGTCAGACGCCGGCTTCCTGTCGGTACTTGGTACTCAGTACGCAGTACTCGGTATACATGCTTGACAACTGTTTGACAAATGAGTAAATGGGCACCAGGGCCTGTGGGCGAAGAGGGAGCTGAGGCTGCAAGCAGCACTCGGCTGCCCGGAAGTGCTCAGTAAATACTCCTGAATCATTTCCTGGCAAGCCCTGTGGTGTGCCCAGGAGAGCCCTGCTTGTGTGGAGGACGGGGTGCTCGTCCTTCGTCCTTCAGGGGGGCCTGACCTCCTGGTCGCTGGGAGCCGGGTGGTGGCACCAGCCTGTGGAGGCGTCACTGAGTAAACAAGCAGCAAACACAGGGAGAAGAACCTGTTGCCAGGCAGCCCTAGGCTTAGTGAGCTAAACAGAAGCATGTGATGCACCCTGGAGGCAGCCCTCAGGGGATTCCGGGAGGAGGGGGCCTGATGGATACACACTCAGATCCCCCACCCCCGCCCTCACTTCAAAGAAAGTGCCACCCACAGGGGGTGGGGGGGTGGGGTGGGGGTTGTGAGGCTCCTTCCCTGACCCCAGTCTCTGGGATCCTTGCTGTGACTTAGGTGTTTCTCTGCAGGCAGGTGACCCCGATCCAGGAGCCTGGGAGTTTGCTCTTGCTGAAGGTGAGCTGAGCAAGTGGGTTCTGGAATGTTCAGGGGCAGCCGGAGTACCCATGTGTCCAGACAGAGGGGACTGTTTGGGTCTGGAGGATCTATGTGGTTTTTAGAAAGTGGAATGTATTCCAGCGTTAACAGGTGGTGGTGGTGGTAGAGGGGGTTGGCTTGGAGAGTGGGGGCATTCTTTTATTCCACCTCTTGTCCCTTTCCTTCTTAGGCTCGGTTAGAGTCCCCTAGGCTCCTGAGGACACTTGTGGGTCTGTCTTCTGTTCTCTGTGTGTCCGGGTGGAGGGGCATTGAAGTCAAGAAAGCCTGGGGAGCTCTGGGCTGGCCACGGTCGGGTGTCTTTTGTGGACTTACATGGACCTTCAGTGTGCTTACGAGTCTGTAAGAGGGAGGGGGAATAAAAACTCTTGTTTTCCCCAGAGTTTTGTTTTACCTCGAATCTATCTGTTTTCCTTTCTAGAACTATCTCATGACACTATTGTTTTCAGGAACCTGATGCCAGAATGCCATTCATTCATTCATTCATTCACCAAATATTTATTGAATATCTACTATGTGCCAGTGAACATTCTAGAGGTTTGGGATACGTTCAGTGGCCAATTCAGACCAAGAGCTCTCTCTACCTTGGAGGAACTGGCATTCTTGCAGAAGTGATGAACTGACCTTTATGGAGCACCCACTGGTGTCAGGCATGCGAGTTATCAAACCTTATCCTGTTTAACCCTTGCAGCAGCCTGGTCAGGTAGATGGGCCATTTTACGGAGTCGGCAACTGAGGCTCTAAGGAGTGAAGTGACTTGCCCACTTTGGCTGAATTGCCCTTTGGGGGATTATGCCTTTGAATTACAAGAGGAGCTGGTGACAGAAGGAACGTCTGGAAGAGACACCAGGGAGTGTGGTGGGAGGCCCCAGGCCTTGTGTCCCTTCATGAAGGTCTGATGGAGAAACTTCTCTGAGGCTCTGAATCTTGTAGGGGAGGATGTGCTTCTTCAGAACAACTGGTTTGTTTTCGTGTTCCGGGCACCGACAATCTCGTGGCTGATCCAGTTTCTCTTTGGCTGTGGTTACCAAGCACCTGGGAGCTAGATTTGTGGCCCATCTTGACATTTCTGCAGATAGGGGCCATATGGTGCCTATTTCCATGGGTGATCTTACCCCAGGCTTTGCTATTTCCTCTGTACTTATTTTTTCTTGGCCTGATCCCCCTGATGTTTATTATTTTTATTTTGTGTTGTTGGTATTATTCTAAGCCCCCATAAATACTTTGTGGATGGAACTGAGTATAACTAAATTTTAGAATTAATGGTAGGATGACCTGTGTAAGGTCCCCAGCTCATCTGTGGGGAGGAGGGCTCCCCACTCTGTCTACCGCACTCTGTGCCCTTCCGGATTAGGATCCACCAGGAGTCAGGTCTGTCTGCTTTTGCAGCCACTGTTTTGTGGGTTCCACACGAAGCTGGGCTGGCTGGCTTGGAGACCTTGAGTGGCTTGAACTGACCTGAATGTCACATACATGGCGGGAGGAAGGCTCCAGACTGTGGGTTCCTTCTTGGCGAGGGCTGCTCAGCCTCTCCTTCCTGATTGTGGTGCGTTTGGTTCCAAGCGGGGTGTTTGGTTCCAAGTGGGGCAGAGAGATGAGTGCTGCATGCTCTTTGCAGCTACTCCCCATTCATCATCCCCATGGCAACTCCGGGCGAGGAGGAGAGGAGCAGGTGGCACTGATGAGGAAACTGGGGTCTGCAGAGGTTAAGTGACTTTCCTGCTGAGCGAGGCCTGAATCTGTGCCCCCACAGGAAGCCAGATGGCTTCAAGGAGAGCTCCTGGAACCCTCCGTGGGGTAGATGGCCTCATGCGAACAGGGAACAGCTTAGGATTTGAACCACGGGGCTTGAGTCCTAGCCACAACTGTGTGCATGTGGGTGAGGCACCTTTCTGAGTCTCAGTAGCCTTGTCTTTAAAATGGGTACCTAATTCCTGCCTACCAGCCTCACTGGACTGCTGTGAGGAAACGCAGGAGAAAATGAGCTGGGAACGTTTGTCTGGTGTTAAGCACTGTGCCCGCGTCTTCATTCTGCTGCTGCTGCTGCTGCTGCTGCTGCTGCTGCTGCTGCTGGTGGTGGTAGTAATAATAAGAATAATAATAAGAATAATGGACTCTAGGAACCTTGACTTCTGTACCACCAGTCCATGTGGTAAACTTCACATACGTGATCCTAATGGATGCGCAAACAAACAGACCAGTAGAGGCTAGGATGGCCCCTTTTTACAGGTGGAAAAGATGAAGTAATTTGCTTAAAAAGATTAACTTGCTCAAGGTCACAGGGCTTTAAGTGGTAGAGCCACATTTGAACCCAGACAGCTGACCTTCAGCTGAACTTGTCTCCACTATCAGAGGAAAGGGCAGACGCCTGGGGCCTTCTGGGGGCTTGGCACCTGGGCCCATCAGTGTGGCAGGTGCAGTAGGGACCATCTCAGGCAGGGAGTGGGCCCTGGAGGGGCAGTGGAACCAAGGACTCAGCTGGGGAATGGCCTGGGGTGGCCGAACCACAGGGTTTTCACCTGTAAGATGGGGCTATAATAACATGCCTCATGGGCTTACATGAAATAGACAGACATAGATGCTTGTATAAAAAGGTCTGTGATACATAAATGACATTTTGCAAACTTGCAGAGCAGATATAACTTACTTGAAACAGCCACTTCTGTTTTTTTGAATCGCCCTGTTGCTGAAATGGCTGGATCACTGCCAGGAGGTGGCACCGGGCCGTCCCCTGGCTGGGAGCAGCCATCTGCGTTCCAACCCCCCTGAGCAAGCCACGGATCCCATCTGTGAGGGGATGCCACCTGCCCTCTTACCTGCGTGCACCACACCTGTGCTCCTTTGGCATGGAAAGCACCGTGCAGAGAGTGGCCCTGGGCCTGCAGGGCGGACGGACAGTGCCCAGGGTGAGCACAGGTCAGTGTGACGTTTTGTCATGGAGCCCTGGGCAGAGCCACCCCATGCAGGCCGCACACGGGGCTGTCAGGAAGCAGGAAGCCATAGGACCATGGTTGACTCCTCCAAGTGTTGTAATTTTATTTTATTTATTTTTTAAAAAGATTTTACTTTTTTTTTAGAGAGAAGAGAAGGGAGGGAGAGAGAGGGAGAGAAACATTGATTGGCTGCTCCTCACACGCCTCCACCCAGGGACCTGGCCTGCAACGTGGGCATGTGCCCTGACCGGGAATCAAACCGGCAACCTTTCGATTCACAGGCTGGTGCCAACCCACTGAGCCACACCAGCCAGGGCAAGTTTTGCAATGTTAAAAGTGCTTCATAAACTGTAGAACATTTTAGAGATGTAAGTTAGTTCCTGTACCGACATGGAGCAAAACGTGAATATGATTTATTTCTGATTAAAAAAGTTTATGCTTATTTATGTGAAACTTGGGAAAAAGAGAAAATCCCAACGTTGAAAATAAAATTCAGCTCTAGTCCTACTATGTAGCTATATCCTTTGATATTTTAGTGTGTATTTTCCCAGTGTTTTTTGCTCTGTGTACAGACAAAGGGGTTATACCTTTACATTCTGGAAACTGTCCAACACTTCTTTCCTTTGTTCAACCACTTTGTTGAGAATCCATTTTTGCACAGTCCTATCATAGTGCCAGGTGCAAGTCACACCCCCTAGGATGTGGCTGAAGTTGAGGGCTGGCGACAGAGGGGCCGGCCACAGAGGGGACATGAGAATTGGGAGAAATCTTAGCAAAGTCCCTGGGTTGAGGGCGGGGACCGCCCCCCCTACCGCCCCCACCGCCCGGGCTCTGAGGCGTGAGGGAGCCTTCTCTTTTCATTGTCGAGATCTTATTTCTTACCAGGTGCAAGTAATAATAACACTTCAAAATTACGTAAAAACAGGCTAATTAAGAATATAAATACAGTCCCCTTGGAGGCTTGGAAACAGGCATGGGAGAGACAGGTTAAGTGAGAACAAGACCCTCAGTGTCAGTGAGGGGGAGGCGCTGGGGGCTGGCAAGCAAACCCCTCCTTCTGAGGGGGGCCGTTCGACTTGATGAGCTCTGGGTCTGAGTGAGTGTCAGCCCTTTCATTTCCTGCCGAGTTCTCTCCCAGGTACAAACTGACCGCAGTCCTCATTCATGCAAATGGCAGCAGGCAGCTGCAGAGGGGGGTTAGGTACTTGGGAGGATCTAGCGGAGGCCTTCCCTTCCCCTCCCTCTAAGCTTCCTCGGTGTGTGTGTGTGTGTACTTGTGTGTGTGTTGGGGGTGGAGAGGCCTCTCTAGCTGGGGTCTAGGGAAAGGCGGGGCTGCATGGGGTAAGGCTGTCAGTTTCTGTCCTTCTTGGCGCTGCGAGTTTAAATCGCAGCCTTCCAATCTCCAGGTTCCTTTCCTGCCTTTGGGACAACTTCTGCTTAGGAATGTGGAAGGGCAGGGGCCAGGCGGGCACTGGTGGGCACTCGGCCTCTAGGAGAGCCACTGAGAAGGACTCTGGGTGGAAAGGAACCATCCTTCCTGGTTCTCTCTCTTCCACCGGAACCCGCCACCGGGCAGAGGCACTCTCTCCAGCCCGCCCGTACGCGAGACCTCTCACTTCACCTGTCCAGACTCCCATGCCCCACAAACAAAAAAAATAAAACCAAACCAAACCCACCTGCTTTCTCTGAGCCTGAGAGGAGTACATTGTGTCGAGCGGACCACAGACCGAGGAGGCTTCAAGAAGGGGGTCTCACTCCCTGTGTCGACTGTTCTGCAAACTCATTTGCCCAAGTGGAGAAAGTGAAATAATGCTGACCCGGGTAAAGGCAGGAAAAAGGTTGTGATGGACATTTGCCAGCCAGGGTGCCAACAGCATGTCACCTCCTCAAAGGCATTGCCCTGGGACTTAGGAACATCGATCCCTCCCCACCCTCGTGCTGTTAAATGCTGTCAGCTTTTCCTTCCTAATTATTTATCTTAAATTATCTGAGAAACGTCGGATTGCTTTTAACAATCAGCATCTGTGCACGCCCTGTCACTCTGCGCGCTGTTGAGAGATTGACGCGGTTCTTGGGAATTTGTAGCGTGTACCCAGCAGCAGACCTGGGTGGTGGCGCAGTGGGCGACTGGTGACAGAAGAGGAACCATAAATTTTGCAGGAAAGCATTTGTTTTGGTGCCCCGTTCTCTTTGCTTGGCATCACATGTTGTTTTAAAAAGGGATATTTTTGTTCAGGGAAAGGGAACTGTGTATTTGAGATAAGAAGTAGAATACAGCGAAATACATAGTTGGATTTTGTTATGCGGGCATCAGAATGCCATGAATCTGAAATCACCCTGTTTCTGTACTGTTCCAGTATTTATACGAAAATCTCAAACTACGAAGTGCGGGCAGGTCCCGAGATGCTGGTGAGGTTGTGATTTATAATGGCGTCCTTTTGTTTTGCTGAGCTGAGTCTGGTGGCACTTTGGGAGGTTTCAGCCAGTGGTAATCCAAAGATAATAAATACTGCTTTGTGGGGAGGTCTCCACCCTGTGCCTTATTTGGCGACCATTAAGTGGTAGGCACATGTCAGAACCCATTATTCAAATGTGGAAGTGGGTGGATTTGAGTCAGTTACCTCCGCTCGTGGCATGAAATACCTAGTTTTTGGTGGTGATGGTGGAGGGCGTTGGCGCGGAAAGTAGGGATGCTCCGTTGCTTGCGGCTGGGCAATACCTCGTGTCTCGCCCAGTGCCCTGTTTGGGGTGGCCCCCTTCCCTGAAGACATTTAGAGTTCCCTGGGTTCTGAGTATCTTGTGCCTGTCTGCTCCTACGAAGCGTGTGTTTGGAGGTCCTCTTACTGAGTGGGGTGCGGCAGGGCGTAGGGAGTGCTCTGTGACTGCGGCTGTCACAGCCCTGGGCCGAGGTGGGCCAGCAGCTGGGGAGGCAGAGGGTTCAAAACAGGTGGGAACTTCTGGAGGTGTCATTGACTGAGTTGGGTCTCCGTGCTGAACGTCCCTACTCTTCTTCCTGGCCCAACCTGGTGTGAACCTGCGAAAGAGCTACCGACCGACAGGTTGTGGGCAAGCGAAAATGAAGCGGTAAAGAAGCCAGGGAGCTGGGGAGTTCACCTCTGGATTCACTGACTTTATTCTGAGGGGCACGTGCCACAGTTGGGGAGAAAAAACCCCCAGAGAGAGAGACAAAGATCCCCCAAAAGAGCAGGCTGGCCACAGAGGACTTTTTTTTAAATTTAAAGAAAGGGCGAAGATTTGACTCCTCTGTGACAGGAGGGTAGGCTGGCCACAGCCCTGAAGGGCATCAGGAGTTAGGTTTTTTGTATGAGGGTCGTTTCTGGTGCAGTCATCATGGATGCCCCGGGTTTGGGACAGCAGGGGTGAGAGCGAAGGACAAATGCACTGAGAACGGGTAGAAAAGTTCGGGGGAACGTGCGTTGCCCAGCTCCCCCACTGCAAGTGCAGCACCCTGAGAGAGAAGGCTGACAGATGCTTTCGTGTGCATCTAGTACCTGTGTGTTAGGAGGTACATATATACCCTTCTCCAGTGTTGTGGGTTTAAAGAATTTTTATTGTTATTTTTATGGGTCTTTGTTTTGCTTTTGAATGGAAACTCTGGGTGTATTTAACTTGTCAAATGGTTAACAACTTCATATTTCCTCTTCTACCAGAAGGCAGAAGTGATTCCTTCTGGCTAACTACTTACTTAAGAACATTGGGGGTGGAGCCAGGCTGTCTGGGTTCAAACCCCTGCCCTGCCTCTTGCCAGCTCTGGGCCCTTGGCCACATTCCTTAATCACTCTGAGTGCCTCAGATTCCTACTCTGTAAAATGGGGAGAATACGAGACCCTTCATGAGACTGCTGTGGGGATTAACTGCATTAATCTGGGTGGAGGGCTGAGAGAAAGGCCGGCACTCGGTTAAGTTCTGTAGGTGTATCGGTCGTGCTGGACGACTGAGATGCAGCGGGGCAGTGGGAGGGGCACGGGTCTGGTGCGTCCATGGGCCAGGCATGTTCCCTCTCTGGGGGATCTGATTTCAACCTGTACATTGAAGAATCGTGCTTGCGTTTGGACTCTGCAGTAAGGGGCAGGGTAGGGGTGACCTCCAGACAGAGAGACAGAGGCATCTAGATCTTGGTCTTTTACTTCAGCCAGAGCTGCTTGGGGTCGTTTCATTGATGGATTTTTAATTTGGGGGGAAAAATTCTTTTGTGCACGTATGTGTGTATCTGTGAGAAATAAACAAAGAAAGAAGTATGGAAGTGGCTGAACTCAAGGACCCTTCCAGGGGAAGGTGCAGGCAGGAGTGGGTGAGCCAAGGACATCAGGGGTTAGGTTTGTACATGGGCCATCGTTAGTGCAGCCTCTGCGTTATCAGGAGGAATTTCCCTGATACAAATGCCCATTCATTCCTTTGTACCATCACTTAGAGATCAGGAGCCTGGTAGTTATAATGGGCCCTGGGAGAGGGATGTGAAGGCCGGAAGTCACATGGTACAAGAGGGGCCTAAGTAGAGTATTAAAGCTTAGAAGTTCTTGCTGGAGGTCACCCCAGCGTGCACAGGGCAGTTGTTGCCTTTGCTAGATTTTAAACCACAGGGGCCCTGCACGGAGGCAATACTCTTGCTTCCACCTCCCTCTTTTCTTTCTTTTCCTTTCCATTCTAATAATCAGGAGGAATTTCCCTGATATGAATGCCCATTCATTCCTTTGTATCATCACTTGGAGATCAGGAGTTGTCTTGCCAAGTGGAAAACCCATTCACAGGCTGAATGTGTGGCTTTCTGAATCAGTTTTTCCTGGCACATTGAATTTTATTTACTCTTACTAAAGTGATATTTAATGTTTCCTACCATTTTTTCACCTATACGTTTATTAGATTTATATTTTTTTTCTCGGAGGGAGGGCCTGCTAATAGGTCAAACAATAATTTTGATTGTTTGTGCCCTCCTAGGCCATGTCCTTGGTTCAAATTTTTTTCACAACCCAGCTCTAGCCCACCTCATCCAGCAGGGCCCCAGCCCCACCCATGTTCACATTCTTCTCACACCTGTGTTGGTGACATCATTAATCTCTGAGGTTCACCGTCCTGATCCCAGCTACACTGTTTTCTCATGGAAGATAGGAACTGCACTTACAATTCCTTCCCACTTTGCTGTCATGGCTAACCTTTTCTTCCTCTCACTTTGTCTCTAAGGTCAGAGCAGTGGAGTAAATTTTCTTGCATGTGGCACTAACAGCTGATGCCGAATGGAGTAAGTGTTGGGGCCTGTGCATCCCTCCTGTTCTGCAACACGGTGCCTGCTGCCTTATTTGCTGGCGAGTGAGTGCTGAACATTTGGTTGTAGCATGGATGTGGATTGCTAGGTTTCACGCCTGAGCTGTGTTGTTATTTCATTCATTCTGAGAGGCATGTCAGCCAGGGTTACCTGGAGTTTTTCCAGGTCCGCCAGACCTGGCAAAGGCAGGGATCCTAGCTCATTCAGCTGTATTTCTAGAGTCCTGCTTAGAAGGACCTGACACGCAGTGGGTAACCAGGAAGAGTCGAATTGGCAATAGAAGGGAAAGTCAAGGTAGAGTCCATTTTTTCTAAGCTTATTGCCTAATTCTCTGGAGGGGCCTTCTGGTTTCTTTCAGCAGCACCATCTGCCAGGGCCCGAGAGTGTATTTGAAGGAGCGAGGTGCTGGGTCTCGTGGGTGGGCAATGGGGGTCTGGGTGAGGGTTTAGTACCTGGGTTTGATGGGCTCAGGAAACTAGTAGACCCACAAATCTAGGTTAAATGTGGTGGGGGATGGCACCAGTGCAGAGGCCTTTGGGGCTGTGGTAGGTGGCCCTGGTAAAAGAAGTGGACAGTGGGTGTTTCTTCTCAGTCTTGGAGCTTAAAAGGAGATGATGGTTTGGAGAGCTGGAGCTTGCATGCTCTGGCAGTCGGCTTTGTTGATGTGAAGAAGTGGAGTCCTAGGAAAATCCAGATTTTTTTTACACGATGTCTCCTAATTCTTAAATGCTGGCAACCAATTCAACTACAAAATCACGCCTGCTGACTTCTGAGAGGGAGGCGATGCTGGCGAGTGAAGCCACCGGGGGACACGCACATGCTAGTGGGTCAGAAGAGGTGGGTGTTAGTCACCCTCCAGATGGTCAGATACCGGGATTGCCACGGAAATGCACATGACACGCAGGGTGGGCGGAGCAGATGCCAAAAGTTGGCATCAAGAGGGTGTGGTGACAAAGGCCAAGGTCTTTGCCCACAAGAAAGCCTTCTGTTCCTTGTCTCCTTCCCTCCCCCATGCCTTCAAGGGTTCCTCACTCTTCCCAGTAGCCCAAGTTCCGATTTTCCAGCCTGGCATTCAAGGTCTTCCGTGTGCAGTTTACACTGGACATACTATGAACGGTGCTTCCACTTTAATGGGTGGACACTCCAGTGTTATCTCCCCCGAGTCCCTCCTTGGTTGTACTTATGCTGTTCCCCCTTCCCCGAATACTCTTCCCCCCCAGTTGGTGGGAATCCTGCTCCCCACTCATCCTTCAAACGCTCTGCTCAAAAGGCACATTCTCCCTGAAGCCGCCTGCCCTCCCCACTCTGTAAATTTGGAATACAGTGCATCTTTCTCTTGTTTCCATAGCACTTCTCCTCTCTCTCCTCCACTGTCCTTGGGTCACAGTTGTGCTGAGGTCAGTCTTCGTGGTAGACGATAAGGTCATTGTGGAAGGATTCAAGTCTTACTCATCACTTTGTCCCCTCAGTGTCTGGCTCAGGGTAATGGCCAACAGGGGTGTTTATCGAGTTAGACACTTCCTGTTGGGGTGTGGAGAACTGACTCCCAAGGGGAAGCTGCTGAAGACCTACAGGGAGCATGGGGAAGGGGCCAGATGGCCAAAACAGAGGGGCTCCTGGGGGCAGGTCAGGCTGGATGTGACTCTTCTTCAGTGTAGGGCAATACCCAGTGCTCTACCTCGGGCTTCTTCCATGTGGCGGTGGAGCCCCTTGTGGACCCAGCTTGAATATTGGGCTTTTGGGTCTGTCCTTGATACCCGAAGGAAGCTGGGGGCAGGGACAGAACAACACAGACCCATGTCCATTCTTTCCCCAGCCAAGGTATCTTCTCCCCCGGTATGCCTTCTCTGGCTCACTCCCTGTGAGAGACATTCTCGAGCTCCCTGAGGTGGTGAGGGGGTGGGAAGGGGCTAGGGACCGTGAGCAGGTGGAGGCCTGCCCTCCAGGAGAGCGAGAAGGGGCAGTGTGCTGGGGGCGGAACTCTGGCTCTGGAGTGTGGAGAACTGACTTCTAGAGCCAGAGCTGCCTCTTGCCGCTGGGTGACTTTGAGCGAAAAATTAACTCTTTACCTCTGAGTTTATTTCCCCACTTGGTTTGAGCAGTTGCTAGGGTCCTCTGGGGCCCTGACATACCATGGTTTTGTTGGGTCAGGTGGTCGTCGTTGCAGATTCGTGAGCCCCTGCACCCCCTCTTTCCCAACAAACACAAAAAAAGCACACACTGTCCTGGCAAAGGGGTCGTCGTGCTGGGATGATTTTGAGGACAGAGTTTTTTTTACAAGATTCGAAACAGGGTTTATGGCAGTGCCCAACCTGGAAGGGACTTTGGGAATTCCCTTGAGCTATCTTAGCCAGAAAGGGCAGAGGGCAGGGGAGATCCCAGACACAGGGGCCGCCAATCAAAGGCAGGGCCACCAGGTGTGGTGTACAACTTTGTGCTGATATGGGGCTAGAATGCCCATATTGTTGCTAATGATGTGCAGCTGAAACCCTCCTCTCTGTCAAAACATGGCAAGTTGCTGAGAAATTTGGGTCATAGGTGCTTCTGGCTCTCCTTTTCGTTGGATGGAATAAGAGACATTTCCTTGATGATTATTTCTAGGGTGTTTTTCCCTAAGGGAAATCATTGATTGATTTCCATGAGAGCAAATGTTGTGGGTACCACTTTTATCTTTCTTAGACCTGCCTGAGATTCTGTGAGTGGGTTTTGAGATTTACTTGGTGTGGCCCCGTTCCTGCCGACCAGTGTGCTGTTACAGAGCAAGTCTCCCCTAATGGCCAGCCCAAGAATGTGGGCTAGTGGTACCACAGCACCTAGTTCTTTATGAACAAGTAGACATCTGGGCTTTTGATAGGAAATCTCATTGTTAAAGTGGGCCTAGTTTTGTGCCAGCACATCGTGTGGGTGAACCAAACTCACCCGGGAGCCCCATTCAGCCCGTATGCCCCCAGTTCTCAGCCTTGTTGAGTTAAATCCGTGGTGGAGAGGGAAGTTAAAGCTAAGTTAGCTTAATGGAAAATGGAAGGTGGTTTGGGAGTAAATCTGGAGAAAGACGATTTTCAGTGATGAGTGTGTGACTTCATGTCACGTTGCAGTGTTCTATGGCACAGGCCAGTCCTGTGTAGGACGGTGCCTTGAGCACAGCGCTGGGGCTGGGCCTGCTGCAGGTGGGCCAGGCCCGCTGCTGTGAGCTGCACGTGCTGCAGGGAGTGCAGGGCACGGGCCTGCCTGGTTTGGCCTTCTGCCCGAGCCTCTCGCAGGTGGGCTGGTCTTTGGGGGGGGGTGGTCAGGAGAGCTTCACACCTGTGTGCATTGCTCAGCCCTTGTGACCTTGTGCATATTGGTCCAATTACTTTTCCCCTTTCAGAGCCATGAAATGTAACTTCATTATTTTTTTAAAGGAAAAAAAGATCAAATAATGCATGTACATAGTTGTATAAAATTCAGATTATACAGAAAGATATAAAGAGGGAATATTATTCTTGGCTGTTTCCTCTCTTCCCCTCCAGTTACAATATTTTAACAAGAAGAATGCCTGACTACTCCACGCGACCTCAGAAAAATCCTCTTACCTCTCTAAACCCAAGTTTTCTTACATGCTATGGGATATAAGTAAAATGCCAGCTCTTATCATCATTATCATTATTATTTATTTTTAAATTATATTTTATTGAGTATGCTATTACAGATGTCCTGGTTTTTCCCCTTTTTGCCCCCTCCACCCGGGCGACCCCTTCACTCCCTCGGGCAATCCCCTCACCATTGTCCAGGTCTGTGGGTCATGTATACAAGCTCTTTGGCTACTGCATTTCCTACACTGTACTTTCCGTCCCCATGGCTGCTCAGTGACTACCTATTTGTACTTCTTAACCCCTCACCTCTTCGCCCCTTCCCCCACACCCCCTCCCATTTGGCAGCCATCACTGTGCTCGCTGTTTAACTCTTCGGTTGTCAGACTTCCATACAGTTCAATTTTCTGCAAGTTTTGGTTATTTTTTTTGTTTTTGAATTTGTTGTTGTCCTCCTTTTGGTTGTGCGAGGAGGCAAAGTGTATCTACCTCCACTTCCATTTTGGCCGGAAGTCCTGTTACTATTACTATTTTTGTTAGTGGGGATTAAGTGAGGTGATATGAGAATGGGTGCTCATAAACCCTTTTTTTAGAATGTTCAGAATTTCTTTGACAATCTCCTTAGCAATTATCTCATGGTTTGTGTTTGATAAACGTACATGTTTAGCTGCATATGAGAAAATAAAAACATTAAAGATGAGCAGTACTGTTTACAACTTGAAGTTTTGCCCTGCTCCGTTTCCTCCCACAGGGAAACTTGAAATTGCTTTTTGCACCCTCTCATCCCCCGAACTCGGGAAGACCTCTGAGGAGTGCCTCCCAGTCAGATGGGAGGACATTTTTCTCTTAATTAGAAAAGGACACGGAATCTTGATCCTGTGTTCTTTGGAGCCAGTGATAGAGATGATAGCATAAGAAGTTCTGGACATTCAAATGTAAAACAAATTAACTTGTAGGAATGTTTGATTTTTATCTGGACAGATGTTTTCCTTTCTATGGAGCTGGTTAGGAATAAGAGATTGGAACAGGATTCTGTGAGCGTTTTGTTTTTGTTTTGGGTTTATGTTAGTTGGGATTAGTCTTAGCTGTATATAACACACAGACACACACACACACAAATAGCCTCAGATTAATAGTAATTTAATAGAAGCTTAAGTGATATAAAGTTTTATTTTGCACTGACAAAAAAATAATTTAGAGGTAGCAGTCCAGGGCTCTTAGGGTCCCAGGATGTCATCTGGGATGCATAGCTTTCCATCTTCCTGCACATGGCTTCCCCCCTCTAGGGGTCACCTTCCAGTCTAGGGTGTTCCTGGAACTCCAGTTCTCCTGTCTGGGCTGTATGCTGGCAGGAGGAAGAAAGGCAAGGCCAAAAACAGGGCACTTCCCTGCTGCATCAGCTCTCTTTAAGCCCTTTTCTGGGAGTTCCAGGGAACACTTCTGCTTACATCTCCTGGGTCCTAACTTAGTCACTAGTGCACACCCAGCTGCAAGGGAGGCTGGGAAATGTAGCCTCAGTGTTGGGTGCCATATATAAAAGTCAAACCAAGGGTCTTGTCCTAAGGAGGAAGGGGAGACTGGACGGTACAGATGTGGGCAGCAAGCTGTGTTTTAAAGGCCTTTAGTAGGCTGTGGACATTTGTACACTGACCTCCTTCCTATTCCTCTGCTTGCCTCTAACCAAAGAACTGCCTACTTGTTCTGCACAGTGACCATTGTCTGTCAGAGTCTTGGTGTACAGAGTCTTAACCTGATATTTCTGTTTGTAAATGCTGAAATGAGCACGCAGGAAGCCTGTGAAAGTGGGGGTGTTGAAAGTAAACTGACAAAGGGGCAGAAGGTAGATTGTGCTGAGTTGTACCCTGGGTCAGCTCTGGTCTTCGTCTGGGGACTTAGTCAATGCTGTTACCTCTCTGAGCTTTCCACATCCATGACATGTGGGGGAGGAACGCCGCTCTACTGGGCTGCCGACGTGAGCCTGCGGAAGCCTCCAGGGGACTCTAAAGCATGATGCAGATAATTAATATCCTGCTTGGCCCAAGTGCTTCCAGCAGGCATGTGGGAGGCACCCAAGGTATGGAAAGTGCCGTGGGGTCAAGGAAGACAGGGTCAAGTTCAGCCTGAGTCTGACTCAACATGCTGATGGGGCGAGTCTGACTCCGGCTCCGATCCTTTCAGCTCTATGCACACAGTCAGCCTGGAGGGAATGCAGGATTGGAAACACTCATCTGGTCTTTCTCGTTGGGGTCCTTGTACCTCTCGTAGTGTGGTTCCCCTGCCATGGGAGTGTGGTTCCAGGGATTGAAGAGGCAAAGGTTTTGTGCAGTGGGACTCCTAAGTGCCAGCTGCTAGCCCATCACCTCCCCTGCTCCAGGGCTGGAACTCCGGGGCACGGTGCCTACACTGGCACATTTCGAGGGCTATTATGGCCAATCCTGCCCCCTCTTCCTGTTGACATTAGAACCTAGCCGCATGTTAGAGGCAGTGTCCCTGAGACTGTGTCATAGGTTGTCATGAGGACGAGCTTTCAGCTAGGTTCCCAGGCGCTCAGTCAGGGCTCAGTAAGTGACCGCTGCCGCTGCCGCGTCCAGCTGGCCAGATCAGGCCAGGTGGCAGAGAGCGACTCCGTTCCCCAGCATCTCATCCTGCCTCCTGCCTGGGTGTTCCTCCTGGCCTGCTTCCTTTTTTTGTGAAATTCTCATCCTTCAGCTCTGGACTTTCATGTGCCATCAGTTTCAAAACATTATGAACTAAAATATAGAGGGGAAGGGAGAAAAGAGAAGCTGAGTGGCCCAATTTAACTCTGACGGCTGAGCTCCAAGTGCTTCTTCAAGACTTTCTTTTTAGTTTGACCCCAGATGTGATTTTGTGTTTGACCCTCTCTTTGTCTACTTTGGCCTCTAATTAATGAACCAATTAACGGGTTCTTTCAGCACACACTATTTATTCAACACCTCTGTGCCAAGCTGTTACTCCGTAACAGTGCTGGGAGTATTGCTGTAACCAAAACAGACCAAGTCCCCACTCTCATGGAGCTCGCGTTGGGTGAGAAGACAGGTAGACTCCAGGGATGTGAAAAGAAGTGAAGTGGGATGAGGGGACCAAGTGGGATGGTGGACAGGGGAAGTCTCTCCAAGGGGGCATGGGAAATGGCAGATACAAATGCTCTGAGGCAGGACTGATTGGCTTGTTTGTGGAAGAGCAAGGAGGTACCTGGGTGGGGAGTGAAATGAACTGGGGGTGGGGTGAGGATTTTGGACTTTTGAGCTTGAGATGCCTACTAGACATCTACGTGGAGATGGTGAGCAGACTGTTGAAACAAGAGCCTGGAGTTCGGAGAAGACATTGAAGCTGGAAAGATAAACTTGAGAGGCACCAGCTGCATGAAGCCCTGGGACGGGATGAGATCACCATCATGTTAGATTGCAGGTGCTGGCCAGGCGGTGCACCTGTCCTGTCTCGGTGGCAGTTCAAGGGGCACAACTGCCGTCTGCCTGGTTGGCCTGGGATTGCATCTGGGCAGAGTGACCAAGGACCAGTGACCGGTGCGGAAATCCCTCGGAATGAGGAGACAGGTAGCGGTGGAGAAGAAGATAGTCCCTGGTGGCCCCGTAGGTGAGATCTGGCTTTGGTAGCCGTGTGGTGGGCAGGACTGCTGGTGGTGGCCCTGATGGGGGTGTCCTGCAGGTACAGACTGTTTAGCCCACACTAGCCAGCTGAGTATTCCTCAGATGGTTCACTTACTGAAAGGTTTCTCTCCAAGTGACTCGGGGCATGTGAGCAGCAGGGACTGCGGGGGACACTGTTAACAGTCACCGAGTGTGGCCCTTCTTGCTTGGTCAGAAAGCAGCAGCCTGTAAACTTGGCCCAGTTCTCCCTTCTCCTCTCCTTCTGCCCATCCGGGGCTGGTGCTGGAGGTTGGCTTGGCCCTTGCCGCTGGCCATCCCTTCAAGATGACACGTGAGAAGGATGTGCTCTTTTGGGAAGAACTTGGCTGGACAGGCAAAGACTTGAGCTAGAAAAAGAACAAATGGTCATTCATTGGGTGCTTCCCATGAACCAGGGCTTTCTTTTTTCCCCCTCCTTTCTTAAATGAATCCTTTAGGAAAGGAAGATTCCCAGGCATTGCTTAGAATTTAGGCCCCAATTTTACATCATAGGATTGTTTTTCTTGGATATCAATTAAAGGCTTAAAGAACTAACAAGTGGATATAAAAACAATATAGACATTAGGAGCTGTTTCTGTTGCTTTAAAGGATACTCCTGTTCCCCAGATCCCTATCAATTCATTTTATTTTTATTTATACAACAAATCCTTAGAATAGTACCTGATGTGTATTGTGTGTGTATACTGTGGAAATGCTTTGCACATATTAGCTCATCTAATCTTCATAGCAGCCCTAGGGGAGTGAGGTACTATTCTTTTGTCCATCTTACAGATGAAGAACTAGGTACAGATGTTAAATAAGGTCACCCAACTAGCAATTGGTAGATCTGGGATTTGAACTGGGGAGCCTGTCTCCAGGCTCCTAAGCATTGCACTCCAAGGGCTATTGGTTTTCCCACAAGTCTTCACTAAGTAATGATGATGGCCATATCAGCGTTGTTGCTCTTCATATGCTGTGTATTGTGTTGCGTATTTCAGATGTAGGAGAGAGAATTCCCCACCCTGCTCGGTATTCAAAGGCCATTTTTTCAGAGGAAGGAATGAAGCCATTAGCTAACTGCTCCAAGTCTGAGGCTAAGGAGTGGAGGCAGGATTCAAACCCTGGTCTGTCTGGCTTCCCAGTCCTGCTGTTTTCTCAGCTCAGTGACCGTCCTACAAGGCTGTAACGCTGTCCTGCCCTGGTGACTTCTGGCACCTGGTTACCTGCTTTCAGCCTTGTGTTTTGGTCCATGGCACTGTTTGGGCCACAGGATGGGGTGGTGACCCCTGTTTCTCCAGGCCTGAATCTCAGCGGAGGCCAGCAAAGTTGGAGCCTGACTTTGAAAGCCAGCAATCCAGCCATGCCCCTCCACATCCCTTAATAATGCTACGTTTTATTAAGCCTGGTGTTTTCCTCAAGAATTTCCTAATTCACAGATCTCCTTTCCCTGTGGGAAGAGATTATTAGGCCAGGACATACACACAGCAGTGCGCAAGCGTCTCGTTTCTGGTTAGCATCAGGACCGGCAGTCTCTGGTGAAGTGCCCGGGCCTGATGAACCCCCGGGAAGGGCGGGGACCATCTGTGCTGTCCTCCAAAGGAAACTGTGGTTTCTTTCCTTTTTTCCCCCCTCTTTTTCTTTTTTAGTTTATGGGAAAGGGAGACTTGGGTCTCAATTGAGTCTTTGTGGCGTTGCATTACAGAGAGTCACAGAACATGTTCTATGTAAATGACTATGTGTCCTGATTGGAGCCTCAATAGGCGCCATTGTGTCATATCGCTATTATTGGCGATTGCAGGATACTAAATGATATTCTCATCAGGCTGAAGAAGTTCAGTGTTAGCAGCGAAGCTCGGGGTTAATTATACCGCTCTGAATTAGAGCATAGAATTAAATCATAGGGAGGGCAGGGCTCCTGCCTTCTCCCCTTCTGTCTCTCCAGGGTTGTGGCTGGGGGTTTGATCAGAGTATTGTTTAACCCATGTTCTAAATTTGTACTTACTGGCATTTTGCTCTGTATGAGTTACTATCCCTTTTGGTGTTGGGAAACACAGGACCGATTTATAGAACAGTTGGAGAGGGGGAGATGGTCAACTTAATAGTGCATTTTTCTTCGTCAATAGCTGGGGGAAAAAATAGCATGAAGATTGAAGTCTTAGGGGAGTGCCGGACTCCAGAGAGGGCTGTTTAATTTAGCTCTCGTCTCTCCTGCCTTTGAACGTATCGGCGGCTCTGATCCTGACTCACCTCTTTGAAGAAATGACACACTGACCTACATCTCGCTGAAGCAGATGGAAGAGTCTATCTGTTCTGCTCCTTCTTGGTGTTTCTGACACAGCCTCCAGGGGAACCTGTCTGAGGGCTGAGGCAGGCCCTCTCCGGTTTCACGCCATTGACTTTGCTGCCTTGTTTTAATGGCAGAGCTCGGCTCTTTCTGAGCCCTTCCTGATTGTAAACTTCCTGCATTCCTTTCACTCGTTTCTTTTGTCTATGAATTTCATATCGCTTGTATGAGGTCTAAAGCCACATTACCTCCTCTTTATGGTCACATGGGCACGAGTATAACTATTATTAAAAAAAAATCTTTGAAAAAGTGAGTCCTGGCTGGTGTGACTTGGTTGGAGTGTTGCCCGGCTCACTGAAAGGTGAAAGGTTGCTGGTTTGACTCCTGGGGAGGGCACGTACCTAGGTTGCGAGTTTGCTCCCCAGTCAGGTACATGTGAGAGGCAACTGATCAGTGTTTTCTCTCTCTCTCTCTTTCTCTCTCCGCCTCCCCCCCTTCCTCTCTAAAAGCAATAAAAAATGTCCTTGGTTGAGGATTAAAAATAAAATCTTCGAAAGTAATCTTTAGTGGTGGCCTCGTCGTTTATCATGTACACATATCATTACTTATTTAACCACTTCACCGTTTTTGGTTAAATCTTGTCTGTGTTTTCCTTTTGCTGTTGTAAGTCACATCCTATTGGCAATGAGCCTAGGACAGATTCTTAGAAATGAGTGTACCGAGAGTGTGCACTGAAAAGCAGAGGAAGAGTTTAAACTCAGACCTGTCTGCCTTCAAGCCCAGGGTTCCTTCCACTGTTATTGGTTCCCTGCCCTCTGCCTGCCAGACTGCGGAGTTCTCCCAGAGACACCGGGCACTGCGCTCACCTGCGTGGGCCGGGATGGGGGAGTTGCCTCTGGAAATCTTTTCTTCGTTGTCTTATTTTTTTGAAATTTGACAGTGGTGAACCGTCCTCTGGAGCAGCACCAGTGAGCCAGCTCTTGTCTCAGAGTCGGTTCCTAGACCTGGAATAGTTCAGGTTGTCATGTGCAGCACGCGCAAATGTCACGTGTTAAAAAATCCCACATCGTTACACGTATTGCATTTGAAAGAGTAAAATATAGTTTGGAGACCATGCTCAGGGTAGTAATTCCGTCTGCCCACCTCAGACTTCTGCGGGGGCTCAAGTGCCCCCCAGTTCCTACTTGGAAACATCAGTTACCAGTTGGGGTCAGGGTAGGGAGGTATTTTCTGTATTTTTATGATATAACATAGAATTTCTGAAGCAGAGTCCTGAGGACACAGCAGCCTTTTCCAAACTGTGTTCTACCAGAGGAGGGGAGAAGGTCTGTGTGGTGACCATGCTGGTGAAAAGCTCCCTTCTGTGGAGATTCCCGAGGCCCTTAACCCTCCTGAAGGCTCAGAGATACGCTGGGGTCAGGAAACCTGTGTGGCTGTGGAAGCCAGTTGTCCCAAAGGACACCTGCTGATAGCCTGTGGGGTGAGCAGCACGTGCCCCAGTGCCGGGCTAAGGATGGGAGTCCCGATTCCTCGCTTTTAAGCCCTATGTGACAGTCCCCATGCCTGCCATCCCCTTTTCGTTTTCCGTCCTTTCTGGCCTCTGTGAGGCATTACCATCATCTGCCTGGATCACCCTTTCCCTTATTTCCATGTGGCTGAATCCAACCCGTTTTGCACGGCTCAGTTCAGAACCTTTATCCTGACTCAATTCTGTAAGATCGGCCTCTTGCCCTCCTGTTCCCTCACGCTGCTCCCTGAACCTGCTGTAGGCCCCGTTTCCTAGGCAGTGGTACTGTCATTTGTCTACATGTCTTCTGATGAGCCATGTCCTCGAAGACAAGACGGGGCTCCCTGCCATTGCTGCAGGATGGCTGTCACGTGGCCTTGCATGCAGTAAGTGCTCAGTAAGAGCTTGTCGAACGGGTGTTCCCCGCCTCAGTTAGTGACTTCAGGGGAGGGCAGGCCTGACCGCAGCAGCGATGGTCAGCTTATACACCGGCCTCCAAAGCACCTCGCTGCACGAGACGTGGAGTCTGCCTTTTCCTCCGTCCAGCAGCCATCCAGCAGGGCTGGGGAGGACAGCTCTGCTGCTGCTTTCGTCCGATCAGTTATGCGACGGTTTCATCTATAAGACCACTCACGCTAGCCTTCACTCTTGTGCGTGCTTACTGTGTGCTAACAGCTTCACGGCCGTTATCTCTTTAATCCTCTCAGGAGTCAGCTTTTGTTGGTCAGGCAACGTCAAAAACTGGCCCTGTGAGGCTAAAAATGGCTCAAGCAAGGTGCTGCAGGACACGACAGTGCTGGGAGTGTCCTCAGGGCTGACCCCAGAGCTGGCACACCACAGGGCTGTGCTGCCTTTCCCCAGAGGCTCCAAATCCTGTGGGTGTGTGTGTGTGTGTGTGACTTACTGACTTACTGAGTTGGTCCTGGAAACCTGTCTCCCTTTCCCGCCTTCTTTCTCTTTCTGAATTATGCCTTTCAACTGCATTTCTTTCCCTCTCCTGGGCATGGTATCAGTGGATTTAAATGTGGCTAATTTACCCAGCTGTCCATGTTCTCTTAATTCTACTTTTTCTCTTACCCCTCTCATTTTTTGAAGTTTTATCGGGAAACTGGCTCTTGGGAGGCCGAAGGCTCCCAGTGTTAAGTTCGACATTAACAGTTAGGTGTTTTTGTCAGTCCGCCTTTTCCCCTTTCTTGGTATCACCGACACATCCTGTCCCTGAGCCTTTCCAAGTTACGAGTCTCAGATTTGTTTTCTTTGGAGACAAATCGCTGATAGGTATTGCTTCTTATGGAAGTTTCCAGAGAGCACAGGCTTTGACAAATAGCACAGCACCAGGGACTCTGTCGTGAAGCCCCCAAGGTGCTGAGTGTGCACGCCCGGGGGGATGTAAACATTTACAGGGAATGGAAGACATTCTTTCCCCAGAGCCAAAATTTGGGTAGTCTCTTTACATACACAACTCTGACAGTGATTCTGTATGTTTTATTCATCTTTATTTTCCCCAGCATCCAGAAGTGAATTAATTAAAAGTTATTTTTCAAGTTCAGTGGATAGGCACTCGTACAGCATCGTGAGGAGCCACAAATTTATTTCCCATACCACTGCCGTCAACCGGAGAGATGTTTCCAAAATGCAGGTCTGATAGCGTCATTCCACCACTGGAAATCCCTCTTCGGCCCCCTGGACGCCTCAGGGTGATAGGACCTTGGCCGCTCACCTTTTCCGCACCTTCTGTCCCTCACCTGTGTTTGCTGCAGCCGCGGCCAGCACCGCATGCCTTCGCGTGTCCGGTTTTCTCTCCCTCCCCTGGGTGGCTGTGCCCGCGCTGCGGGTCACTCTTCTCCTCCACCTGGCTAGTTCCTGTTGGCCGCTTCTGGAAATCTGTGCCCAGTCAGATCCACCACATACCCCTCCTGCTCCTGCCTCACTCAGCTCACTGTGTTCGGTGCCATTTCTATTTCTGCCTGACTAGACCATTCATGTCTTGCTGTCTTTTTTTTTTTTAATCTTTAACTGAGGATATGTTTTTATTGATTCTTAGAGGGAGGGGGAGAGAGAGAAACATTGATGTGAGAGAGAAACACCCATCGGTTGCCTCCTGCATGCGCCCTGACCTCGTGCGGGTGGATCCCACAACGTAGTAGGCACATGCCCTGACCGGGAGCGATCCCACAGGGCGTGCAGGATGGTGCTCTAACCACTCAGCAGCCAGCCAGGGCACGTGTTGTTGTCTTCAGTTCTGCGCCTCCCAGCTCAGAGCCTGGAATGCAGGAGCAGCTCAGTGACTGGCTGTGAATGAAGGCTGAGTCACGCATTTACTTCCTGTGAAAATGCAGAGGTACTTCTTGTCCCTCCGGCCTTCCCAGGTTTGCATAATAATGATAACACAGGCTACACTGTCTCCAGTGCCTACTATGTGCATTCCGTGTGCTTTGTAGAGTTTATTGTTGTCCTCGTAGGACTCCCATGTATGTGCTAGTGCTATTACTACCTCCACCCCCAAAAAGAAGACACTGGGGCTCTGTTTCTCTCTGTTTTTCAGGTGAGAAGTCTTTGCTCCAGAATAAAGCAGGGCTTCTGAGCACTGCAAGATACTTTCTGGGTTTACAGCTGCAAGGCACCACCCCTGAGACTCAGGGAAATATTGTGATAACATTTCAAACAGAATTTTAGGTAGTTGCTCCGATTGGTTGCCAGTTACTAAACTCCTGAGTGGGGAGAAAGAAGGAGAGAGAGAGAGAGAGAGCGTGCGCGAGAGAGAGAGCGTGCGCGAGAGAGAGAGCAAGCATGGTATTTGCTTCTCAAGTAGTTTGCATTCATGTGAAAGCCAAGTTGGACTTGTTTATTGAATCACTAAAGATACTATCTCTTTGAATCATTCAGTTTCCACTATCTCTGTTAGACTGAGTTCACCTTTTGTGAGGGACAGGGGGCTGCTGGCTGGCAGAGTGGGGGAATTATGTAAAAGGGGTCTCTTCAGTGTCTTCTTGGTCATATGAATTTTATTTGCCCAGTAGGACATGCCCGAGGCTCTGAATAGTCAAAGAAAACATCTCTCTTATGTTTTCCTCATGAATGGAACACTCTGTGTCCTGAATTGTTGCTCCACTGAGGCCAGCACGTGGTGTATTTTCCTAACGTTTGAACCAATAGGCTTTTTCATTTTGGGGCAATTCAGGTAAAGATTTTCTGGTGGTGTTTCTGTATGGCAAGGAAAGAGTGCTTTTTCTTCTCTCTCTCTTTCTGTCCCTGAGTTTGCAAAAGTAGGTTTTGAGTTACACGACTACTCATAGTATATTTACTGGAAATTAATGTTCTGCCAATGAGCAGAAATCACTTCCTGTCCTCCTTTCTCCCCAAGCAAAAGAGGGCCGAGGACTGGAACCAGGGGGAGTTCAGAACCAGAGGGCAGCAGTTCAGGCATTGGAGATGTTAACAAGAATAAATCAATGGCCCCGGGCTCTGACTCTCTGTGTCCTTGGGG
>PVKM010016976.1:0-26336 GCA_004027735.1 Carollia perspicillata
ATTGTCCCTTACGTGGCCTCTGGGTCCTTGAGAACAGATTATGTGGCTGTCAGCCAACCACTTAGGTGTTCCAATTGAAAGAACACTTACTAAGCTTTTTGCTGTGGCCCTAGGTGGGAAGTCCAAGTCCCGGGGGGTGGGGCTGTTACCTGGTCTTCCCTGGTTTGCAGTGAGGGGGTTTGATCCCCACAGTCTCATGATTTTTATTTGTTTGATTTTGTTCTGCCCCCACTGCCTTTGAGAGCTAGGACTCAGTATGTTCTGCATTCTTATTTGTAGCAAAATGTTTGGTTCCTCCAAAAGAGGAACCCCGCCTTCTCGGGCAGAGTTCTGACAGCTGTGACAGGGCTGCAGCGTGAAGCCTGTGTTTGCTGTCGGGACCGCCTTTCCAGGATGCTGCCCCGGCACCCTCCTGCCTTGCCTCAGGGTAGTGGTTCCTGGTGTTTCACACTGAGCTTGCTCCCTGCCTCTGAATGACAAGCGAAGCTAAATCCTTTGTCCAGTGGCACAGAAAGGGGTGGTCCTGGCAAGGACTGGAGAGATGCCGAATCACTTGTGGCAACGAGCTACAAAAATCTGAGCTCTCCTCTCTCCTCTTCTGCCCTCAAGGTGCGTACCTTTGCTCCAACGGCCCTTCCTTGGCCTCTGCAACTTGTTTTCTGAGCCCACACAGCCTGGCTGGCTCACTTTTTCTACTTCTGTGGCTTTCTAAATAAACTTTTGCTTGTATTTGGGGGGAAAAATGAATTCTAGGGTTGGAAGAACCATTTGGAAGCCATGTAGCTTTCTTTTCTACCTCCAGGCCAGACCCCAACAAAGACACGCTGCCCAGAGGGGCTACCCCTGTGCCATGAGCCAGTGGTTCTCCTGCTGCGGCCCCTGTGCCACAGCATCGCCCAGAAGCTTTTTAGAAATGTGCAGACCTGCTGAATCAGGACTCAGGACAGGGCGCCCAGCAGTGCGGTTGAAGAAGCCCCACAGGGCTTCCGACACGCACGGCGACCGACCAAAGCACCGCTGCTGTGAGAGCAGCCCCAGCGGGACTGAGCCGCAGTGAAGGCTTCTAGGCACGCCCGCCTCTGTCACTGAGCTGCGTCAGAGAGCGGGTGGGCAAGGGGCTGCCCAGTTCCTCCTCCTCTCGGATCGTGGCTGTGTGTTGAGTCCAAGTGCTCGCGTCCCTGCCTCTCTTGATCACATGCCAGAGAGATGTGGAGTTAGTGACTGCCGTGCCCCAACTCTGGGTCATGGGCCTGAACCGTTGTCCTAGCTGCAGTCACCAGGCAGCGTGTTTGTCTCTACTCCCAACCCGCGCCACCTTGTAGTGGAGCGCAGCCTGTGGCCCATGGGGCTTCTGGGCTGGGCCACTTGGGACTTGCCTTCACTCCCAATGCCAAGTTGAAACACCCTCAGCATCTCTTTCAGAAGGCAGGGAGGACTGGGGAGTCTGTGAGCCGAGTGTTGAAGCTCACGTGAAAGCGGGGCTTGTATCGGCTCAGGAGCAGAGTTCCATTTCCTTCCATTCGGATGTGCACGTGGGAGGCAGCTGTTGCCACCGCCGCCACAAGGACATCTGCGTTCTCGAGAGCCCTTCCACTCTCCTTGGGTGCTGAGCCTGTTGTGCATCACTCATAGTCTCGGTGTCTCATGGTCCACAGCCATACTTGTGGTAATTATGCAGAATTCTGAGAACGAGTAGAGTCTGGATTTCGAGTAGAGGTGACCGCTGAAGAGCTGCTTCCTTCTGTGCGGACCAATCGCATCTCAGCCTGCACTCACCCGTATAACACTTTGAAGAGCCAGTGTTCCCTGTAGCTTTGAGCCCAAAACAAGTGTCCGAGTGTGTCTCCCTTCAGATCGCTTTCTGCGTGGGCCTGCCAAAGGACAGAGCTGAGGGTTGTTGGCCTGTGAGGGGTTATTTAATAGGTCCGAAGGGGGCCAGATGTTGAGGACATTTCACATTACATTGAGTGAGACACGGTCCCTGTCTTCAATAAACTGACTCTGAGACAAATTATGAGTACCAGGCCATAGGAACAGCAAACGCAGTCACTTCTCTATCGGGGACCCAGTCGAAAGTGCTTTTTCTTTAAAGGCCCCGGTTCAAGGCAGGCCCTTATCGTCTAGTTCCTCTGTGGCTTCCCAGTTAACCCAAGAGGGCAAAAGAGCAACAGGTTATAGAGGTGATTTTATGGACTCAACTGTCTAATTCTTTTCATTCAGGGGGCAGCTCCACCAGCAATGCTGTGAAAAGTGGACCCTGGTCAATGATGAGACCCAAGCCAAGATGGCCCGGATGGCTGCTGCCGCTGCCTGGGGTTTAGGTAAGGCTCCTCCTAGGCACCCCGGTCAGCGTGGGCAGGGTGAGGCTGGGTGCTCACATCCGAAAGTAAGGTGCTGTGGCTGCAGGCAGGATGTCAGATTTACAGAAGTGTCCGACAGTCTGTACTCACTCCCATCTCTTCCAGCTGTTTCTACCTGAGGATTTGGACTAACGTGTTAGATAAGGGTGAAAACGGCTTTTTACGAGGAAGCCAAGGAACGCAGGGAGCGAGTGTCACAATTAAGATACATAGCGAGGTGTGTTTGGGGTTCTTGTCTGAACCAGGTTACCTGTTTATTTTCTCGCTCATGAATGGAATCTCAAGGTAGGAATTCCCAGACTAGTATTCTGACTCGACTGTCATTAGCCTTTTTCCACGTTTCTGCCTTGAGTGGGGCCTGTCTGTTCTGTCTACCTCATGACCCAGTGTGGTTGCTGAGCTCCACTCGTCATGTCTTTAGCCCAAGCAAGAATAGAGAAGATAGCTGTCTACTTTTATTTCTTACCTTTCCCAACATACATAAAATGGAATGAAACAATATAATAAACCCCATATGCCTTCCACTCTTTCATTTATGAACACTCTGACAGCTTTGTTTTCTCTCCTCCTCCTTGCTGCCCAGCACTCTACCGCCTTACCTGCTCTCCCCAAGTCTTTAAAAGCAAAGGTTCCCTTTTAGTCCTCACAGACTGTGGGTTTCTGATGCCAGGCCCCAGCAGCTGTTCCAGTGATGTTATTAGTGAGAGGGGAAAGGGTCCACGGATGTCTCAGGAGAAAGGCTTCAGCCGTCGAGTCCAGAGGAAGGTTACGTAACCTTCTGCCTACACACTATCCCTCCTGAGTCACAGAGCTTATATCCTTTCCTTTCACAAGCTCTGGGCTGGATCCAAAACATTTTTCAAAAATAAATAGCTTCCTGAAGAGTCATTGTTTGCTATTTTGCTTTTGCCCAGAGGCACTGAGAATGGACAAGCTGCTGGACTGGCGTGAATGGCAAGAAAATGCCTTATAAACTTGGCAGCCCTGCAGTTTGCTGCTCATGAAGCCGATATCTTTTCTGCATATGGTCTTGGAAGTCCTGGCATTCGATACATGCGCATCCCACCTGGGGAAGCCGCTCCATTGCATTCCCAGCTGCAGCCATTCTCCCAGTCGGCCAGGACACAGAGACTACTGTGCCATGACCCAGCCCGTCTTTCTGTCATAACAGAGCCTCTTAAAATATGTACCTCCTCCCTTCTGAGGCAAAGGTACTGCCAGAGTGAGACGGGCAAACTGTTTGTCTAATCCTGTCCTATGTCTGGGTAATGGCCATTTTCAGTTGTTAAGGGGAAAATGTGATTTCCAATGCACCATTGAACTCTGAGATGCTTCACTAAGAAGGAAGAAAGCCATCCCATCTCACCCGGAGAAATCTGGGGGTTCTCCAGGTTAGCGAGGTACTGCATCAAACCCTCTTGACACGCCTCCTGCCGTTTCTCCCATCTTTTATGGAGCTCCCTGGGATAGCAGTGGAGGCCTGTGTTTCGGACACAGATGTGGCTTTGTTTGTGAGATTGGCTCGCTCGGCCCCATAAAGTATGGGGGTCTCTGCAGGGTTTCGGTCCGTCAGGCTCAGGTTCGGCTTGTTTGAGCCCCAAGCTAAGTGCGGAAACATTGACGAGGCCCGCTGCCCTTAGCCCAGCAGGTTGGCCGCCCTGATGCTCTTCTTTGTCTCTCTCTCCTCTTCTCTTCTCCTCTCTCCGCGTAGGTCAGTGGGACAGCATGGAGGAGTACACCTGTATGATCCCTCGGGACACCCACGATGGGGCGTTTTACAGAGCCGTGCTGGCACTGCACCAGGACCTCTTCTCCCTGGCACAGCAGGTAAAAACCACACGTACCCAGACCACCCAGCAAAGAGAAGGTAACCGGGCATGGCCTGCAGCTCCTCGGCTCGCGGTGGCTGTGCAGGCAGGCCGTCATACCGCAGCTCTGGAGTTGGGCTCTGTGAACCCACTGGGGCGGTTCTGGAGCACAGTGCTCAGTGAGAAGGAGATGCCAGCGCCTTAGCTGGGGCTGCTTTCCTCTCTGAGAAGGACACGTGTTCTGGAAGTGACCGTTGAGACTGCTTGTAGAGTTAGCTTCTTGGGTCACCGTGGCGTCCTCGTTACCGAATTGCCTTAGTGTTCCCAGTGGTAGAGAGAGACAGTCCCTGTCCTCGGGCGCCCTCCGCAGTAGCAGAAGTCAGCCACAGGTTTCCTCCAGCTCCTCAGGTGTGTCACACGTCAATGACCTTCCAGGAAATCCGGTGCTTTATTTGGAAACCCTGTGCTGACTTGCTGAGTGAAATAGTGAAGTGATCACATCCACCCTGTCAGGCACCAGGCTGTTGTGAATGGGGTGCTTGGGTAAATGACCTGAGCACTTAAGGGATGGGGACACATAATTAGCCTTAAACATTCAAACCAGGAAGAGCTCAGCGTGATGGGTCTTTAGTGGATGAAGCCCAGAGGACTGCACCTGCGGTCCCAGTGCCACCCCTGGGGCTCTGCCCTACATGACAGGAACTGAGACCTGGGCCGTGCACGGCACTGGCCCAAGAGCTCCTCCTGTCTTTACATGGGGAGGACCAGGCATTCCTCTGCCAGTGTCAGAGGCACCATCCCGTGAGGGCGAGGTACTTTCAAGTCAGAGGTGACCTCCTGAAGCCATTGCTTACACACTCCACACCCACAGGCGTCCCCAGTGAGGACAAGCTGACAGCAGGTAGATCCCCAAGTCGTCCTCTTGAGCTGCAAGAACGCGGTGATTCTAAGCACACCTCTCCCCTCCCCCATTACCCCAGATTTGGGGTGTTAGCATCTGTGAGGCTTTTGGCTGCCATACATTTCTGCCCTTTCCAAGAAATCAGATAGTATGCTTCTCTAGCCACTCAGATCCGGGAAGAGGGTCCTTCCCTTCTTTGGTGAATTTTCCTCTTCATCATTGGAATTTAAGTGAGACAGGCAACGTCGCAGCTCGTTGAGGAGCCTGAAAGTAGCAGCACTACCCTCAGCTCCCAAAGTCCAAAGCTCAGTTCCAGGGGTGTCCCGTTTCTCTCCCTAGTGCATCGACAAAGCCAGGGACCTGCTGGATGCCGAGTTGACCGCGATGGCAGGAGAGAGCTACAGTCGGGCATATGGGGTGAGTAGCAGATATTCCGCAATGGTTGTTTTGGAGGCTCTCGTCAGCGCTCTTCCCAGAGCAGGCTGCCGGGCACATGCGCGCCTGTTCTAGGCAGTAGCCTGCACCAGAAGAAATAGCCGAGATGGATCCTGGCTTTTGGATGGTTCGCACATACTAAGTTAGAGTGTGGTTTGCTTTCGTTAGGCCATGGTTTCTTGCCACATGCTGTCCGAGCTGGAGGAGGTGATCCAGTACAAACTTGTCCCTGAGCGACGCGAGATCATCCGCCAGATCTGGTGGGAGAGACTGCAGGTGAGCCTGGTGGGAAGCCCGAGTAGCGGCCACCTCCCTCTCCTGTTTCACTCAGCATACACTTCCTGCCTCCTCACAGGCTGATTTGCTTCAAAGCAAAATGCCCCAACGCAGGGGTGTCCAGCCTGTGGTGCTTGGGCTGCGTGCAGCTCAGAATGGCTGTGAATGCGGCCCAACACAAAATCATAAATTTACCTAAAACATTATGAGATTTTTTTGTGATTACATGTCGAAGTGTATTTATTTATTTTTTTAACTATTTTATTTATTTATTTTTAGAGAGAGGGGAAGGGAAGGAGAAAGAGTGGGAGAGAAACATCAACATGTGGTTGCTTCTCATGTGTCCCCTGCTGGGGACCTGGCCTGCAACCCAGGCATGTGCTCTGACTGGGAATCGAACCAGCAACCCTTTGCTTCACAGGCCCGTGCTCAGTCCACTGAGCTACACCAGCCAGGGCTCAAAGTGTATTTAATGTGTGGCCCAAGACAGCTCTTCTTCTTTGCAGAGATGCCAAAATGTTGGGCACCTCTGCTCCCAGGCTTTTCATCTGAGCCCTTAGCTGTGAGAGTGACCAGTTTCCCAGTCTGCTTTTATCCTTCTCTAGGAATAAAAAAAAATGTCTTCGAGAAGCTACACAGCCAGCCAGTTGATGATCTTAACCTCAAGATCAGTGGCTCTTGATTTTAGCTGCACAGTAGCATGACCTGGAGAGCTTTTAAGAATTCGGATACCCAGGCCACTTCCCAGACCAAATAGATTGGAACTCCTGGGAAGCATCAGTAGCTTTTGAGCCTCCCCAGATGATTCCATATGCAGCCAGCCCTGAGCACCTCGGCTCGAAAGCCAGTCACCAGCCACCTGTGTCCAGCTCTTTCGGTGGGCTTCTCTGATACTCACTGGCCATGACCTGCCATGCACAGTTCCTTGGGTCATGGTCATCTCATGATCTCTATTGAGACATTTTTCCACTGAAGTTTCCCGTCCCAAAGAAACTTTTCCAAGTCTTCATCAGTGTTTTCATTGTACATTCTGATCATTTTTGCATGAGGAGCTGTCAAGTCCAGATCTGGGAGTCAGCAGTCTTAAGTGTTCTTAGAAAGGACAGTTCTTCCAGCCGTTGGGTGGGCAGAAGAGCAGTTCATCAGCAAGAGAAAGTCCTCACCACTTCCAAAACCGCTGGTCCCCCTCCTTGTCATAGCAGCTTTCTCAATTTTAAACTGCTTCCTCTTGGCTCAGTCCACACCTCATTCCAAATTCTGTCTTCAGACCATCAGGATTTGTGCTTCCAGGCTTTTCAGTGGTCTGTGACAAAGCCTGCTTGCGTCCCGGCCACATTCCTGTCTCAGCGGCTCAGGGCGCATTCCACCGGGAAGGGAAGCCCAGCGGGCAGACGATCATCGACCAACCTAGTAGTCGTTTACGCTCTGCAGCGAGCACATGCAGTTCCCTCCCATGTTTTATTAGCAATTATGAAATATCCACCGAATG
Organism: Carollia perspicillata; assembly: GCA_004027735.1. Taxonomy (NCBI): domain Eukaryota; kingdom Metazoa; phylum Chordata; class Mammalia; order Chiroptera; family Phyllostomidae; genus Carollia; species Carollia perspicillata. Next base: position 7,270 of record PVKM010016976.1, read on the forward strand.
TTTTGGTGGAAAATTGTCTGCTGGACACCAGAGCAAGCACTGCCCACTCAACTAGCACACACCCTGGTTTTTTAAGGGCCTGTAATAGTGAACAGTTTCCAAACCAGAGTTCTGATGAATTTTCTGCCATTGTAACCAGTGGAACATGTTCCAATGAGAGACTTGGAGGGAGAGTGGTCCAGAGTCTTAGGGAGGGGAGACCCATATCTGACTTTACTGTGTCCAAGACACTGTCATCGTTTCAAGCCTTCGAGACTTTTTTATCTCCAGATAAGATGTTTTTCTTGCCCGACGGGCCACATTATCTCAGCCTCTGGGAGACACTAGCAGATGGTGAGGGGTCATCAAAACACTCACTCAGTATACGTTTTTCTTTTTTTCTAACTTTCCAACTCACTGTTGTCACACTTAATGGGATGGAAGGATATAGCCCAAGGCCTGAAAATAGAGCATTAAGTTTGTGGTAGGAATTTGGCTCTCATGGATGGCTTGCTGCCAAAACACTCCCTGCACTGCCAGGCGGGAAGACTGCTGCGCCGCGGACAAGTCGTCTGGACTGAAGTCCCCAGCCAGTGTCCCCCCAGGCCGTGTGAGCGGTCAGCCTCCCTGGCAGTGCGTCTCCTCTTGGGGTCTTTGTTCGGACTCAGTCTGGGTCCTGTCACGTTGAAAAGCCTTCCGCCATTGCTCCCAGACTTTCAGACTGGCTTCCACAGGGGACAGCTTGGTGGGCGTCATGGAGTTCACCACTGAGGCGGTGGGTTTTAAACGCCTCTGTCCTGGTGGCGCGTCTGCGTCTGGCTACTTACTAGTGAAGGTGGGAAAGGAGAGGCTCGCCTTCCCCTCAGGAGCCTTTTGATATGAAAGGAGCCCCTTTATAATGATTAAGTCACTCCTTTTTCATTAAGAAGAATTTGCGTGTAAACAAGTAAGGCACTTCCCCTTCTCTGTGCAGTTTTTGATCTGAGACAGACAAACATGAAGAGGAAAGATTAAGCGTAAACGAGGACAAAAGTCTTACTGCAGGGTTATGCGTTAATAACTTCAGAAATGTAAGTGCCACCAACTTACAAACATCATTTGAAATTTTAATTATTTAAACTCCTCTTACACTTAGTTTTTTTGAATTTTGAATGGCATATTTTAAATTGGATTTGTCAGCGATAGTCATCTTCAACCAGAGAAACGAAAGCGCAAAAAAAAGTTAAAAATGCATTATTTTTAATTCAGAAAAGAAACTTAAATACCTTAATTCCTTTAGCCCTCACCATAGCCCAGAGAGTTGTTGCTATTTTTATCCCATTTTGCAGATCAGTCACAGAGAGGCTAGCCGACCTGTCCAAGGTCACACAGAGTACGTGGCAGAGCCCACATTCAAGCTCCACGGTCCCTGTTCTGCTGCTCCTCGCATTTTGAGAAGCCCTACACAGCAGTTTTGGTCACGGGAACCTTCCCTTCAGAAAGCTGAGACTATAAAAATGAGTCTCTTTTTTTGTTTCTTGGTGGTCTCGCTGTCACTCATGGGGGGTTAAGATACAGCAGAGGCCCCTTCTGATCCCCACTTGTGAATGTTCCAGGGCTGCCAGCGCATCGTGGAGGACTGGCAGAAAATCCTCATGGTGCGGTCCCTTGTGGTCAGCCCCCACGAGGACATGAGGACCTGGCTCAAGTACGCAAGCCTGTGTGGCAAGAGCGGCCGGCTGGTGAGTGCCCGCCCCAGCCTGGGTGGCAGGGGCTGGGGGGAGGGGCCAGGAGGGCGTGCACTCCCAGTCTGGTCCTGTTGACACCCTGACCGCTCTTGTTTTGAAGGCTCTTGCTCACAAAACCTTAGTGTTGCTCCTGGGAGTTGACCCGTCTCGGCAGCTCGACCACCCTCTGCCCACAGGACACCCCCAGGTGACCTACGCCTACATGAAGAACATGTGGAAGAGCGCTCGCAAGGTCTGTGTCTGCGTGCTCCCCGCCTCGGGCCGAGCGTCTGCCTCTCCCTGCCGCCTCAATGCCTGACGGCATCCCTGCTGTCGTGTCGGGGGCGTTGCTCCAGTTAGGAAACTATTTGGCCTGGTTTCAAAAAGGGAATCAGGTTTGGGGAGGTGCATGTATACCATTGATCAAACCAGTGAGTGTAATCACGGTTACATTAGCAGCCAGAGTGTGCCACTGCATAGGAACAGCCCAGTCCCTGCCCCTCGGAGAAGACGGGCTGGTCAGCCCCCTTGTGAAAACACTGCCTGGAGCTTCCACGAGGCCTGTGTGGTTCCTCAGACTTCTCGTCTCCCTCCCTATCATCGATTTGGGACTCAAGGAGCAACAGGCCCCAGAGTGGAATGCCGAAACCAGGGGGGAAAGTCGTCCCGCAGCCAGTGTAGGATTCCTCTATTTACAGGCGGTCCTTAGGAACGAGGTGTGGCCCCTCCGGGTGGGGTTGTGGTGTTGGTGTTGTTAAGCCATCTTCCTGGATGCTGAGGGTGACTGTCAGAAAGTGTGCCCTGGAGGCAAAGTGAGCACCTGCTTTGGCTCCCACATCCTTCTCCTCACAGGACGGAGGAGGGAGTCCCCACAGGGGGCCTGTGGGGAGAAAGGAATTCGAGGCAGCCTCGGCAGAGCAGAAAGGTGATGAAACCATAGTCGAGTCTCTGGGGAGGCCAAAGCTGCTCCTTGGCCTGGGGTCTACAAATGGACTCCTTTGTGAGTGGCTGACCCTGTGGCCGTGATCGCCACCAGGAGTGGGAGGGACAGTCCCCGCACCCAGGCACCGTCTTCAGGGTTTACCTCAGTAGTAATGGCCCCAGTTCCCTTCTCCAAATGTACATTTGGGGGGATTGTTTTGTTTTGCTTTGGTTTTTTTTTTAGTTTCTATAAGCCTTCCAAGCCAAAGTATTTCTGATTCAAAGCCCGACCTTCCTCCAGGCAAATGAGAAAAACAGAAGGTGCTGGATCTGAATATAGTCTGGTTTCCTCCCTCCCGTAGCCTCCAAGTCTTTGAATGTCTTGCCGAGGGCAGGCAGAAAGAGCCCTTGGCTAATATCTCAACCAGGGAGCGGCTTCTTTAACTGACCACAGATTAAGGCCTTTTCTTAGGAGTCCAAATTCTGGTGGGAGGCATAAAGCCACATGGATAAAAATTCAGAAACCTATTTAAAGTTAGGTGCTTGAACCTCAAGCCCAGAGCTAGATACGTCACATTGTTGTGCGAGTGTAGGAGCTGCCCGAAGAAAACTGACCACTTAGTAATCATTGTGCAAGTGCACAAGTCACTTCACTTCCCTGAGCTTCACATTCCAGCACTGTGAAGGAGGGTTCTCTCTGCCTTACCTAAGGCGGATGGAATGTTTGGGGAGAGCAGACCCTGTTCCACAGGAAGGCGGAGGCAACAGGTGTATGTACAGTGTTTCCCAAACAGAATGCCTCACAGAATTTAGCAGCAGCCTGGCCCTTTTGTGAAATTTCACCAAGCCTAGATCATGGTCATGCCTATAACCCGCCCAGGCAGTCAAAACTCAGGAATACTGTGCCCAGCTTGGAGGCTGGATCGGAGAGAAGCATCCTCCTTTGAGTGACCACTTCTGCATCTATAAGGAGAAAGAACGATTTTTCCCCTCTCTCTTCCTGCTAATGGAAAAAAGAAGGCGTTTTTAATAGATCATTTTTAATTCCTTAAAAATAAATTGCCTCCATGCCACAAGGCAAAGAAATATTCGATTCTTCCATGCTGGATAAACTCCCTAAACTTAATATTGGGCTTCAAATCCAAACTAATACCCAGCCTCCCCAGTCTGGGCGATTTATTTTTTGTTCGGCGCTTTGGTGAGTCCCCCAGAGTTTTAACTCTATGTCCTGACTGACGTGACTCGACCCGTGGGCTCGGAAAGCTTCTGGCATCAGCATTCCCAGTTCAGTTCTCACCTGCTCCGTGTGCACACCGGTCATGGGCTCTCTCATCTTGCTAGTGAGCGATCGCTTCCGTACTGCCTCCCAATTCTTCTCTTTCTTTCAATCAGATTTCAGTCTGGTCAGTGTAATTCTCAGAAGAAAAACTAAAGGGACATCCGTCACTTCCCAGGTGTGAGGTGCTGAAGTAGTTCATTTTTCAAAGCAGTGTGGCAGAGCTCCGTGAAGGCCGACGTCAGGGGGAGACAGGTGTCTGGTTAACTGTGGGAGCATCTGTGTGTCCACCCTGTCCTCACGTGTGGATTAGCTGCCTGATGGGTTGTTCGTCACATCATGCTGGCTCTGGGTTAGCCCTAGTTCTTTTTTTATTTTCTTTTTTAATTTTGGGATCTCTTGAGTCAGCTCTCAAGTCTTCTTACTTGAAGGGTTATTATGCAAGTTTCGGTAAAGTGCCCGACACATGGCCCGACACACACCTTGATCGATGCTCCCGGCTCCTTCGGGCTGGAACCAGAGGTCGGGGGCCAGTGTAAAGCTCCAGAATCAGGAGTTCAGGTTGGTTCCATTATTCCAGAGTTTCAAATGGCTCCTCTTCTTACCGGATCACTTCCATGCCAGGGGCTGGCCCTGCCCCGGGACCTTTCTCATGTCAGGTGACCTCCAGCTTCTTGAGTCACCCAGGAAAGATCTCAAGGACAAATCAGAGTGGGAACAAAGCAAGTTTTGTCCAGGTGGAGAAAATGAAAGTGGCCAGGGTGCGGGCACCACTGTGAAAGAGACAGAAAGCGCACGTCCGAGTGGACACAGACCACTCGCAAGTGCGTTGCTCCAGCCTTGGCCCTTGATGCCAACGACTTCCTTATTGAAAAGCATCTGAGGTTGGTCCGGACCGCCAAGCCAGGGAGTTTCATCTTCCTTCAAGGCCATCATCACTGACATATTTCTATTTTAAAAAGAAAAAAAATGACTCATGTGATTTAGTATAAGATCCTTCTGACCTTATTTATTGAAAGCTTATTTTTCCCTCCTCCTCTGCCGCAAAGAACACGTAGCCTCTTATTTACATCCTTTCACATCCGGTGTCTCCCTTCCACCCGCCCTGCGTTGGTAGATTTAAATTTCACTGCTTTTTCCATTTGAGCTTTTGATGTTTGTTGCCCTGTCTCCACCCTTGAAGACCTATAAAAATGTACGGACCCCATTTATCAAGATGCTGGTGTTTCTGGACGTGGCAGGCTTATACAAATGGCTTGTGACTTCCTCCCAGATCTCCAACTGCCTCTGCTCTTCCCTAGCTTGGCTATTTTCTCATCTGTTTTCCTGTTTACCAGGAATTTCTGTCCCTAACTCAAATGCCTTCTGCTCACTTGGTATGAAATCCCATAGTGTAAAAAGACGTCACTGCTTGAGGGTGCCCCAAAACTTTGCTGCTAGGCCACCAGCTTCAACTGGATGTCTGCTAGGCTAGTGACTTCCTCCTTTCCCCCATGTTCACTTCATCTCTGTGTTCTTATTTGGGTACTGAAGGGTCTAGAGATTTTTTTTTAACTGTAGTTTTTGCTCTGCTGGAGTGTCCAAGATACCGGAGGGGTTTAAACAAACACTGAAGTTGTGCTAGCTTGAACTAATTCCCCATAAGCCTAATTTCCCCCAGGGCAGTATGGTGATAGTGAGGTAAACAGTTGCTTCACGTTACTTCCTGTGAATTGGTATTTGGGATAGCCAGGCAAGTAGCTTTTCCAGGGCTTATTAAACCAGCAATTACAGTTGGCAGAGAGCTAAGACTTGAGTTGAAAAAGATGAATCTTCTCAAAAAGCCCAGCCATCGCCCAGCACCATGCCCTGTCCTGTCCTGCAGGGTTCTGACCCTGGGCTCCAGGGCATGCTGTTTGGAGAGGGGTTGGCTCAGACGCCAGTTACGTGAACAGTGGTTCGTTTCCCATGAGGTTGGGCCGCATGCCAAGTGGCTCCCTGTGCCCTCGTCCCATACAGATTGACGCCTTCCAGCACATGCAGCACTTTGTGCAGACGATGCAGCAGCAGGCCCAGCACGCCATCGCCCCGGAGGACCAGCAGCACAAGCAGGAGCTGCACAAGCTCATGGCCCGGTGAGGTCCCCACTGGCCAAGGCTGGCTGCGTACATCTCACCTTTTCCTGGAGGGCTCCCAGGCAGCCACCAACTCGTGCTGCTCCCAAGCTTCTGCTACTTATTTGTACGGGATTCAGCAGCCCAGGAGCACCCAAGTGCTGTTCCTCTCCTCGTGTCTGGCTTCCAAGTTAGACTCCTTGTGTTCCGATGCCAGATGCGCTGCTAATTTGATGTGTGACTTCAGTTAAGTCACTTGTCCTCTCCGTGCTTCCAGTTGGTCGTCATGTAAACTGGGGAGACGGAGAGTTCTTCTTTCCTAGGGTAGTACAGTATGCAAGTGGTGTGAGGATAAATGGAGAGAATACCTTGCCAAGCATTTAGAGCAGCACCTGGAACAGCGTAGCAGTCGGTGCACGCTGGCTGTTAACACTGTCACTGAAGAATGGAGAAGGGAAAGTAAAGCAGAAACCGTATAGCAATAAGAGAAATTACTCTCAACGGCTGTCACCCACGAAAATTGGGTTTGGGAAAGATAGGTCCATACAGACCTGTACCTGGTGCCTGGTTTATGCTAGCATTGAAAGACCTCTATCAAGAAGAAGAGATAATACCATAAAAACGTTTCCCAAACACATCTTTCTCCTGTGTGGTTTGCAGTTCTGTTGGCTCCAGCCCATTGCTTCCTGAGAGCCAGTGACTCCCTCAGAAAGGCTGCAGTGCCCCCCACCACAGCTCATTCTCCTTTGAGGAGGGGGCCACACAAGGCAGCTTGTTTCTCTGTTCCAGGTGTTTCCTGAAACTTGGGGAGTGGCAGCTGAACCTCCAGGGCATCAATGAGAGCACAATCCCCAAAGTCCTGCAGTACTACAGCGCCGCCACGGAACACGACCGCAACTGGTACAAGGTGACTGGACACAGGGCCCCCCAGCTGTGCCCCCTCCCGCTGGCCCCCAGCACTCGGTAGCCCGGCTCTGCGCCCCTGCGCGCCCCTGCTTGTTAGCTGGTCTGATGCTGTGAATCTGCTTCTTTGAGTGCGAGGAGACCATCTGTCAGAGGCCCCTTACAGGAACGATTTAGTACACCTTTGTCATGTACACTCACCTCTCAGACCCTTAGCTGCTGGTTTTCCTGGGAGCGTCTGGACACATGGTTAGTCTCTGGAACTTTATCTCCCCTGGGGTCATAGGCTCCTTCCCAGCTTCTTCCTGTTTCCATTCCTGTTTGCTCTTCATCCAGGAACTTAACTTTCTCTGTTTTTACTGGAAAGCTCTGGGCAACATCCTGTTATGTCGTAGGAACCTTTCCAGAAGATCAAGAGAACTAGGAAATGTATAATTTCCTGGCTGATAGGGGAGTGATTCTCAGACGCGTACATTGAGGGGCCTCCTGCTAATAGCTGCTTGGTGCAATAGCAGACCTCACCGCTTCCTTCCCCTGTCTCGCTGGCCTGCTCATGTTTTGTGAAGTAATCCCTCTGGGCTCCAGACTTGTGTCTGAAGACCACAGAAGCATCCGCAACAAAAATCTCATCTTTGCCACAGCGTTGGTGGTGTAGTAGCTAGCCAAGCTGCCTCCCAAAAATCTTATCTTTATTAAACATGCTTCATTCTGATCTCAAAAATGCCCATTTTGAGATGTCAGCAATAATTACTCTCTAGGAAAGACAGCTTCAGCCCCAGGCTGGAAACTAAATACAGGAAACCCTTGATTAGCTGGAACCTAACTAATTAGAACTGTCTCCTGACCAGATTACTTTTCTTCATTCAACTTTTAGGAAAAAAGCCACAAGGGAAAACCTACTTCTAGGAATTCTAGGTTTAGTTTTTCCTTCCTAGTGTAGGTCCCTTTGGGTTTACGCTGTCGCCCGCCATCAGTGGTGTCATCCTTTGTGTGTGCAGGGACTATTCTCTTGTCACCGCGTCCGCCAGCTCAGTGCCTGGCACGTAGCAGATACATGGGGTACTTGTCAAATCAATGAGGGTGTGGATAAACTGAACCTGGGTCACTGTAGGATTCTTACTCATCAAATAAACATCAGTTGCCCTGGTGGGTGTAGCTCAGTGGATTGAGCGCAGGCTGCAAACCAAAGGGTCACCAGTTCAATTCCCAGTCAGGGCACATGCTTGGGTTGTGGGCCAGGTCCCCAGTGGGGGCCACGTGAGAGGCAGCCACACATTGATACTTCTCTCCCTCTCCCTCTCTCACTTCCTTCCCTCTCTCTAAAAATAAATAAAATATGTAAGTAAATTAATTGATATCAATTATGATCAGTCTACTCTGCTTAGGAGAAATAGGCATATTTTTATCTAAAAAAAGGCTTTTAGCAAGGAACACAAAGGAATTTCACAATTATCCAGAAAGTCAACCGTGAGCGGATTATTCACTGTTCCTGTCACTGCAAACTTACGGGGGCCCCCAGCCCAGCTCTGCCTCCTGCTCTCTCCACCACTCAGTGCCATGCCGCAGCGTCACTGCAGCCCCAGGCCTCACAGGTGTGACTTGTTCCTCCTTTACCCAGATAAGCACCAGAGGTCCCTTCTGGCAAACCACCGTCAAGCCGGGGCTCTGGCTGGCCTCAGGCCAGGTGTTGGGGCCAGACAGTGAGTGAGGTCACCCTCCACAGTGTTCCCGTGCCCTGAATGTGTTCCTCTGCCCACTGCCACATGGCCTGGTTAAGACCTCTGCCCTCTCATGTCGTCTGTTTTGTACACTGCCGCCAAAGTAAAGCTCTGTTTCCTACAGAACGAAACGGGACTTGCTGGGCCTGACCTGCCAGCCCCTCCATGGTCTGACCCCGCCACCTGGCTGGCCTCCTCTCACTGCCCTCCCACACACACCCTGAGCTTCAGTCAGATCGGCGCTTTGTTTCCTGTGCTGGCCCAGCCTGCCTCTTCCTCCCTGTTCTTCCCCCACCAGGAAGTGCTGGCTGCTGTCCCTGCTTGTTCCCTCCCTGCCCATCGAAGGCTGCTGAAGACCTACCCCAAGCCCCTCTCCTCTGTGAAGCTTTCCCACTGTCCATCTCTTCTTGCCCTGTCACCTTCTGCCTTGTTCAGGTTTGGGTGTGAGCCCCCTACTAGATTAGAAGGTCCCTGATCAAGGACCAGAGCTTGCTCCTCTCCGGCGCCCTGCCCCCACCGCACTCCGCACAGCCCCTGACCCGGCAGGTGTGCTGCCGTGCGAGCACACGGCGTCAGACGGACTGAAACACCCCAGCCCTAGGGGTTCGTACAAGTGGAGTCTGCTCTGCTAGCCGCTGAGCAGAGGGCAGTTGCGCTCCCCTCTGCTCCGCCCTTGGGCTCCCTAGCTCCTGCTGCCCAGGCCTCTCTCCGCTGCTGTGGGTCACAGCCCTGCTGTTCGGCCTCACTCTGCCCCCAGGCCTGGCACGCATGGGCAGTCATGAACTTCGAGGCTGTGCTGCACTACAAGCATCAGAACCAGGCCCGTGACGAGAAGAAGAAGCTGCGTCACACCAGCGGGGCCAACATCACCAACACGACCACTGCCACCAGCACAGCAGCTGCCACCACCACTGCCAACAGCACCGAGGGCAGCAACAGCGAGAGTGAGGCTGAGAGCAGCGAGAACAGCCCTACACCGTCGCCTCTGCAGAAGAAGGTCACTGAGGTACCAGCCCTTTCCCCACTGTGGACCGACCCAGGCACCAGGCACTTTAGGTGTTGGGCTTGTAGGAACCCGAGGCTTCTCTGAAGTGCCAGCTGGAGCTAGAAAACACTGCTTAGTTGCTACGTAGCATCATTTGGAGACAGAGCTTTTGTGCACTTACTTGTGTTTGGGGAGCTGACGTAGCTGCAAGCTGAAGAATGAGTTCCTTGTCCTGCTTCCCCATGCATGAGCTCATCCTCCCAAGGCCCCGCACCTGTGCCAGTGGGTGGCCATGCACATCTGTGGGTCCACTCTAAGGACGGAGCCTTTTTCCTCCCCTTGTGCTGTTAGCTCAGAGATGCAGCCCCACCTCCCCTGCTGCCCTGCTCAGGGAGCCACCATTAGCCCAGTAACAGTTACGACACCACTGCCATTTGTTGAGTGCCTGCTCTGTGCCTGCTCTGGGCCTACAGGCTTTCACGCATTACCCGATGTAACCCTCATTACCGCTCTTTCAGCGGGCACTGTTAGTATTCTGCTGTGCCCAGGTTACAGGTGAGAAAGCCGAGGCAAGAGCGTCACTAACACGTGTGTTCCCACAGGATCTCTCCAAAACCCTCTTGATGTACACCGTCCCCGCCGTCCAGGGCTTCTTCCGCTCTATCTCCTTGTCACGGGGCAACAACCTCCAGGACACGCTCAGGTATCAGGGACTGGAAGGGGAAACCCTGGTAGGCCATGGGAATGGCAGAACGCAGAAGCTGGGCATCAAGTCCTCTTTCCCTTCCCCACCTGGGTCAGTGCCTCCAAGAGTAACAGCTGACCAGCCCCACCACGAGGGTGAAACCTGCAAAGATTAAGAAGTGGCCTGAGAAGTCTCCGTGTGTGTTTGGTTACGTAGGGAAGGAGAGGCTTCCGTTCGTTGCAATATTGCTGGAGTCCCCTCAGCTTTTAGAGCCAACTCTGAGAGGCAAAGGCATGGACCAGCCGGTCCAGAGGCTGCACGTGACAAGGGCGGCCTCCTTTGGGGATTGCTAGCTGGCTGAGCGTCGGGTTTCTGAATTGCCACTGCCATACAGGTGACTCTGTGTGTGCAAAGATGATCCCTGGGTTGTCTATGGGCTCGTCTGTTAGATTTCTGAGCTCATACCAGGCTGCTGCCTCTGCGTTATCTGGAGCGAAGTGATTATCCACTCGGGATGATCCTCCCAATGCTCAGTCTAGCACTGTGGCCACCCCCAGATGGTCCCCAGGCCGACACCTTGCAGAGCCACAGATGTGAGGCCCTGCCAGTTCTCAAGAATCTTCAAGGTGAGGAACAACGGACAAAAGTTGGGAAACTAGATTTCCTGTGACTTTCTCCTCTTTCTCTTCCAGGGTCCTCACCTTATGGTTTGATTATGGTCACTGGCCAGATGTCAATGAAGCCTTAGTGGAGGGAGTGAAAGCCATCCAGATTGACACTTGGTTACAGGTGAGGCTGCTTGGTTGTAGGTGAGGGTGAGCCAGCTCTCGCTCCTCCTCCTCAGTCTCTTGGAGTCATGCAGTAAGGAAGTAGGGATGGGTCCCAAGGTCAAGACTATGTTTTCTTTAGTTTCTTTAGAGAACTGAAGGGAATGAACCGTTTCATTGCCCAGCAGAACCGACCAAAACAAGTAACAAGAGCTGGCCATTGCCCTAAATAACTAGAATTGTTTCCATGTCTCATATGCTGCATAACTGTGCTTTTTGAGTAACAGGTCATTCCTCAGCTCATTGCAAGAATTGATACGCCCAGGGCCCTGGTGGGACGTCTCATTCACCAGCTTCTCACAGACATTGGTCGCTACCACCCCCAGGTATGTAGAGACCATTTGCTTTAGTTCTCAGCCTTTCCTAAAGCTACTCCAGAGACGCGGGTGCGGGAAATGGGAGCCAAGCCTCCCATCCTGCCCCTGGCGGGTCCGCCCCTCGGGCACCCCAGGAGCTTTTATGAACGAGTGACAGCCCTGCCTGATAGACTCAAGCATCAGTGTCACACACACACATCCCATTTCTTTGGTCATCCTCCTTAAGTTAGCGTCAGACCCTTTCACACACGTTTGCAAGTGTTCCTCTGTGTTTGCTTCAGGCTCTCATCTACCCCCTGACTGTGGCCTCTAAGTCCACAACCACGGCCCGTCACAATGCAGCCAACAAGATTCTGAAGAACATGTGTGAGCACAGCAACACCCTGGTGCAGCAGGCCATGATGGTGAGTCAGGAGCCAGTGCGGGCATTCACTGGCCCTGGGCACCTGGCTGGAGTTCTTGAGTGTTTGTTTTCCTTCCTCACAACAGTGCTGCAGGCTCCCTCTGGCTGCCAGAAAGGGTACCTGCCTCTTCTCCAAGACATTCGTTTCCGAGTGTAGCTTAATCCTTCCCTCCTCCCCCTCTGTGACCCAGGTGAGTGAGGAGCTGATCCGAGTGGCCATCCTCTGGCACGAGATGTGGCACGAAGGCCTGGAAGAAGCTTCTCGTCTATACTTTGGGGAGAGAAATGTGAAAGGCATGTTTGAGGTGCTGGAACCCCTGCATGCGATGATGGAACGGGGACCCCAGACTCTGAAGGAAACGTCCTTTAACCAGGTATGGGATAACCAAGCCTGAAAAACATGGCCCTGAGGCCTCATCAGACCCCCTTCCCTCCAGCCTTTCTACTGACCTGAATAAAATGACGGAGGTCACGGGGTAAAAGCACCAGAAATTTAATTGTCATTAAGTTGCAAAACCCTCACCCAATTTTAACTGGAAAACCACAAGATCCCTCACGAGACCTTCCTCTACCTGGCAAGCCACCCTGAGATCGGGGCTCTTGGACGGGGGAGCTGCAGAGCCGCCTCCCAGCCAGTGTGCTCAGAGGGCTCCTGCCGTCCGTCTGCCTGGGAGTCAGCCCGGCTCACTTGCGTGTTTCCCTCGCATTTCCTCCCAGGCATATGGGCGAGACTTAATGGAGGCCCAGGAGTGGTGCCGGAAGTACATGAAATCAGGGAACGTCAAGGACCTCACCCAGGCCTGGGACCTCTATTATCACGTGTTCAGACGAATCTCAAAGCAGCTGCCTCAGGTAGGGTCTGCGGGTTCTCGCAGGATTAACTGTCATTAGAGTCCTTTCTGTGTTACTACCTGTAATGTTCTAGCACTAATTCCAAAGCACCTGGTTTCGCTTTGCAGACTTTGGGACAAGTTATTGCTATTAGCGGTTTGTTGAAAAATACTTCAGTTGCATTTAAATTCCTCCCTGGAGGCAGAAAACTAATCCCTGTGGTGATTACTCACAGCTCACATCCTTGGAGCTGCAGTACGTTTCCCCCAAACTTCTGATGTGCCGGGACCTGGAGTTGGCTGTGCCAGGAACATATGACCCCAACCAGCCGATCATTCGCATTCAGTCCATAGCACCGTCCTTGCAAGTCATCACATCCAAGCAGAGGCCCCGGAAGCTGACACTTATGGGTAAGGACCACTGCGCGCATCTCTCCCTGCATCTCCCTCCCACCCTGGCCGGACGCCGCCCCGCCGCGGAGAATGCTGCTTGCTGTTCACGCTGCCAGTCTGTCACGTGTTCCATCTCTCCTCCGTGTCTGCTGTGAGGGAAGTAGAGGGCGCCTGGATTTCTCCACATTCCATGCCCCTCGAGACTCCCAGTTCGTTCACGTGGCTGTGCTCGTGTCCGTGAAGCGTGGCCATCCTGCACGAGGCCGGGTGGAAGGGCATTGTGAAGAACGCAGTGTGGAGCACAGGCTGTGGAAGTCGCGGCGGGGGCTGATGCGGCCGACAGAGAGGCACCTGGATGCACGTGTGGACGGGACAGGCCATGTGGAAGGAGGGGCGTCTGGCTCTGGAGTATTCTTTTTACCATCACAGCCCCTCTCTGTGGGACAGGATTGTGTAAAATCCAAACAAGGAGGAATGAACTCTCACAGTGAGGTTTGTTCCCTGCCAGGGATAGTTTCGGGAGGACTCTGTGGAGGAGTCCTAGGCCTAAGGACTCTGGTGGCACTCTGAGGTCTCTTGCCATTAGTAAACAATGCCCGTGTTTTGTTATGTGCAGTGATTATTCGCCAGCACTAGTTCTTTGAGGTGCATTGGTGATTAGAGTCTCTCTAGGGCTGGCATCTACTAATTCTAAAACGTGTGTCAGTCAGGTTCTCAGCCATGTTTAATTAAAAAGACCTGATGAAGGAATTGCTTCCAGAGGTGTAAGCGGAGTTCAGAGAACCGACAGTGAGAAGCTGTTACCCTCACCTTCCAGACCTGAAGAGGCAAGGAGCCCACCGAGGGCTCGTACCACCTGTTATGCAGTGAGCTGAGGTTCCAGAACACCTCAGCATACTGCTTGCCGACTCCACAGAAGTAGCCCAGCGGGCTGGCTGTAAGAGACGTGGGTTCATCAGTTTTCTGCCGCTCAGGCTGCCCCAGTACAGGGTTATGCAGAGCACGGGAAACAAAGCCGACGGCCTGTGCGGGGGGCGCTCGCACACGAGCTCCGAGAGATCAGACCGCCAGCCGTGTCTCTGCAGTTGCTCACAGTCCTGGCTCACATGGAGAAGCAGTTTCTCTTTGGCCGTTTCCTGGCCGGGAAGCTGGCCAGGCTCCCAAGCTCTTACAGTCCCTTACAGAGGGCCTTCATCGCCTTTTTGCAGGGTGTGAGGGGGCGTGGGAGCACGGGAAGGGGCCCATGTCCTCACACACCACACACCACCAGAAGCCGTAGCCCAGCTACAGGGACAGAGCTGCTTCTAGAACTGTGGCAGGCTGGTTGTCAGGGCAAGTACTCTGACCCCTCTCTCTTCCTGCCTTCTGACCTCCTGCCTGTGTGCCCATGGGCCAAGCCCAGCTGGGAGCCCAGGTGACCCCATCTGGAGAGGTCAGGTTTCTCAGGTCATAGCAGGACGGAGAAGGGTGGGTTGGGGAGGGGAACATTCAGAACAGCCATTTCTATGCAGAATTAGCCGTGGTCCTCAAAGACAGAACATTTTCAGTGTATTTGTTTTTTTCTTTTTTTAAAAGATTTTATTTATTTATCTTTAGAGGGGAAGGGAAGGAGAGAGGGAAAGAAATATCAATGTATGGTTGCCTCTCGTGCATCCCCTGCTGGGAACTGGCCTGCAACCCAGGCATGTGCCCTGACTGGGAATGGAACTGCGATCCTTTGGTCCCCAGGCCCGCGCTCAATCCACTGAGCCACACCAGCCAGGGTTCAACGTGTTTGTTTTTAATTTGAACTACATTGCATTGGAGGAACATCAAAAGCAGGGCCATTTTTATTTTTCTTCAACTCTAGGGAGTTTTTTGCTGCTGGTAAGGTAAAGTATATGAAGTCTGCAGGGCCTTTGAGGACAGTAGCAGCCACCCCTACCGGGTTTGAGATCCTCTCCATCTGCACTAACTGCCCTGCCGTTCCTTACAGGCAGCAACGGGCATGAGTTCGTTTTCCTCCTGAAGGGCCACGAGGACCTGCGGCAGGACGAGCGGGTGATGCAGCTCTTCGGCCTGGTCAACACCCTGCTGGCCAACGACCCAACATCCCTGCGGAAGAACCTCAGGTGCTCGGGGCAGCTGGCCCTTTCCTGCATCTCTACCTTGCTGTCATGTGCCACTACGAGATGTGTTACAAGAAAAATCCTCCAAATTTTTAGAGTGTTCTCATACGCAATGCCTGTAACAACCTTGAAGGTCCCGAATAGAGCACTCTGTGGCCCTCAGACTGGAGATTCTGCACATTTGACGTGTCTGCCCCTGATGGGATTCCAGCCCAGCCAGGCCTTCCCTTTCCCCAGTTCTCCCTTACCCTCCTCTATTAAGAACATGGGTTCTAAGTTGGGAGGTTATTTTAGGCTTAGAAATAATCACTGGGTTTCCCCCAGAGCATCGAGCTTGTTAGGCGGGGTGAGAGACCCACGTGGTTCTCACACCGCCAGTGCACTGTCGTTAGGAGATGCCTCATCCTTTGCACAATACCCTCATCACACCCCTCAAAACAGCCCCGTGCAGGGGGGTTGTTAAAGCTAGTGTGCACGTGTCGTGAGTGGGTCAGAGGTGTGCTCTCTTCACCGTGCGATAACCTTGCTGTCCTGTGGACGCCAGCATCCAGAGATACGCAGTCATTCCTTTGTCGACCAACTCGGGCCTCATCGGCTGGGTCCCCCACTGTGACACGCTGCACGCCCTCATCCGGGACTACAGGGAGAAGAAGAAGATCCTCCTCAACATTGAGCACCGCATCATGTTGCGGGTATGTGAGCGCACCACCAGACCCGGCCCTTTAACGTCCCAGGGGCAGAGCTCACCAGTCAGGGAGGCCATGCGCACCTGCTTTTCTTGTGCTCTTATGTATGTCCATCACCAAAAATTGATTTGAGAGGCTTAGCCACTGAAGAAGGTTTAAGGATGTGAGTTCTAAGAAGATAACCTTCTCTGAGAAGGTTACATTGATATGTACATCTTGATATTACAAGATATTTCAACAGAAGGACCCTAAAGCCCAGAATTGAAGGTTTTATGAGACTGAACAGTATCATGTATCAGGCATATACTGCATGTAGGGCGCCGGCCCTGTGGAGAGAGAGTTTAGGAGATGTGTAAGTAATGAGAAAGAGTCGTTTGTAGCCCCAAACCCTAGCGCCTCCAGGGCTCGCTCTCACACCAGTGAGCTGTACCTGTGGGCTGTACTGCGGTGAGGCCTGAGGTTCTACCCTTAGGCCCTGGCGCTGCCTGTGGTCACAGGTGAGAGTGGCCACACCATGTTTCCTTTCGCAACATTCTTATTTTGCTTCTCCTGTTGGCTGTGGTGGCGAAATTAGAACCCAGCTCTGACGGGACCTGAGCCTTCCTCCTTCCTGGGTTTAAGCTGCTTGACCCGGGCCGCTCCCTCACAGTGGTTGTGCCCTGATGCAGATGGCTCCAGACTATGACCACCTGACTCTGATGCAGAAGGTGGAGGTGTTCGAGCATGCCGTCAATAACACGGCTGGAGACGACCTGGCCAAGCTGCTGTGGCTGAAAAGCCCCAGCTCTGAGGTACGGCCCCCTCGGCCTCGTGCACGCTCTGCTTTGGGCACCCCCACTCCGGGTAGGGTGGCTTTCCCATCCGTTCGGGTGCACCTGTGGGCTCCCCTCTGTCATGGTTAGCTGAGGACTACGTGCAGTCTTCAGTGACAGATTAAATGGGCGAGCTGGGCAGGTGAGCAGGTGCAGATCTAGGACTTCGACCTTTCTCCCATTTCTTAAAGCAGTACCTGAGCTCTTGTATAGTAAGGCGATCAAATCTTCATGTATGTTACAGGTTTCCTATTTATTTGGTGTTTTAATTTTGTTAATGGTATGTTTCTTGGTTTTGAATTTTTGTTTTGTTTTTGATATACAAACATTTTTTAAGTTATAAGTTAACAGATTTTTAATTATTTAAAATTTGTGCCTTTGGCTTTATATTTAGAAAGATCCTCTTCACCTCAAAATTACGTATCTTTTTACATGTATTATACTAATTATCAGATTTGTTTTTACATTTAAATCCCTAACTAAATTTGGAATCTAGCATTAGGATATAAATTTTATTATCTTAAGATGTCTGTCCAGCACCACTGTATTTACCAAATAATTCATCCTTTCTCTCCACTTAAAAGATTCCATTTTTATTATACACTAAATTTGGGTTTTCTTGTAGAGCTTCTATTCTGTTTCACTGATCTTTCTGCCTGTTTCTCCTCAAGTTCCATACTGTCAATACACATTTCTCCTCATCTGCTATTTTCATACTTTCTTTTCTGGATAAATTTTGTGATCATTTTGTTAAGGTCTCAAAAAAAAAGCCACTGAATATTTACTGGAATTACATTAAATGTGTCAAATAATTTGGGAGGATATTACATCTTGACAATCTTAAGTGAATATTCTTAAACAGATATTTTCATTTACTCAAGTCTTTGTATTGCTAAGCCAAGTTTAACTTATTTACCTAAGTTCTGCACATTTCTAGTTTATTTCAAACAGAGTTTATTATTTTTGTAATTGTGAATGGGATCTTTATTCCATTGTACGTCCTAACTCGTTATAATGGAATGTAAGCAAATCACTGGTTGGGATATAATTAGGTGAAAACCATTTTAAGTTTCCAGAGCCTGGGTTCACTTGAGCTTCTGTGTTCCAGGTGTGGTTTGACCGAAGAACCAATTATACCCGCTCTTTAGCTGTCATGTCCATGGTCGGGTATATTCTGGGCCTGGGAGATAGGTGAGTGAATTGAATCTGTTTCTTTTCGTCTCTTTTCTCCATGATAGTGTTCTTCAGTGGTTTAATCTTCTTGTCCAGTGAAATTGATGACCATTTGGTAAATATTTGTATTATGTACTTTAGGCACTTTTTGCAGCATCAGCCTTAGCCTTCTGTTTATTACCCATGTCCACAGGAAAACACATCAGACTAAAGAGAAGAAAAGCCATAGTTCAAGGGCACTGCTTTCTGCATAGGTTGGTTTAATGTATTAAACAGCCATATTAAATCCGACTGATTTTGTTGACTCAGTAAACATTTATGAATCACCATTATGCTGAGATAAATAATTCTATTTCTGTAATTGAAACCAACCAGAGTAGATCCTTCTGATATTTCTTTGTAATACATTTTATCCAGTGTACTGACTGGAAGAGTCATTTAGGAATGTTCAGAAACTGACTCAATAGGCTTTTTTAAAAAACTAGTTTTCTGATGTCCACTATTTTTCTCCTGAGATCATGTCTCATGCACTTATTTGAGAGTAAAAGTAATTTTATCCCACAAAAATAATAAATACTTATTTTAAAAAAGAAAAGGCAGGATGCCTGTTGACAAAACTCGGGCGGCCCTGCCTGTTGGCTCCTGGGCTCAGGGTGGCGAGGCCCTGGGCAGGCAGGAAGCAGCTACGGCAGAGCCGTGCCGCTCTGAACCAGCAGCACTGCCAGAACTATTTGTCTCGGGACCAACACATCATGGTGCCGTGGGACGACTTGTGATGCACACAGATAAATCCTCGTTTGGGGCCGAGAGCCCGGGTTGGGAAACTTCTTCTATAAAGAGTCAGATAACAAATATTTTTGGCCTCGTTGGCTATACAGTCTCTTGTTACAACTACTCGTGTCTGCCATTGTAGCACAAAAGCAGCCTGAAACAATACTGTAACAAGTGAGCATCATAGTGTTTCAATAAAACTTTATTTACAAAAGCAGCTGGGGGTCTGGATTTGGCCTGAGAGCTGTACTTTCTACACAGCCAACCTGTGGCCTGGAGTATCACATACTTGTTGATTTATTTGCCAGTGTGTTGCCCTCTTGACCTGTCCTGGTCTCTCTTTCTCAAAGGCACCCGTCCAACCTGATGCTGGACCGGCTGAGCGGGAAGATTCTGCATATCGACTTTGGGGACTGCTTCGAGGTGAACATGCATTCCGGAGCACCACATAAAGCTCACCTCCCCAGATGGCTGATTTTTG